>LBLO01000288.1:0-33116 GCA_004354395.1 Chondrostereum purpureum | reverse complement strand
AGGAGGATAGGCACGTGCACGCCTCATGGCACTCCATATATAGGCTTAGATACCGCATGTACACGCTCTTCAGGTCTATACCACCATGTCATCTTGACGAGAGCCCGAGTGCGACGACTCCAGCGGTTGAGTTGGAGGGGCATAACATTACCGTTGTACCACAGACGAAAGCAGAGTTCTTTGGAACTGACGACCTGCTGGATCCAACGGAGGCATCACTGTTGGGCTTCATAACGAATGAATCTAGGGAGATAGCCGCAGACAACAAGACAGTAACTACTCCATTACCTAAGTCTAGCGACGAATCCGGAAATTGGCCGGGACTCAGCGGTCCTCAATTTCGTCGCCGAATTATTGCGGTGTCTCAGATACGATGAGAAGAAGAGGATCGTTCTTCGTGCTCCATAGTCTACCTTTTGTCAGAACTTGGAGGCACAGACTGTGATTTGTGTTATGGACTCGGACGACGATATCTTGATGCTCTTACAGGAGGAAGATAGTAACCCAACAAACATATGCGGATCCGGAGGCCCAGGTCTGTACCCTTTGCGATGAACAACAACAGCAACAACAATGGGAAACGGGCTCCTCGTAATTCCGTTGTGTTCCCAGCTCTCACTATGGTTGGCACTATCCCAGTGTTCTACAAAATTCCCGTCACTACTGCGTTGAGCGATGCGGTTATGGCTGGGACTTATCCTGAGAGTGAAACCCGTGTTCTTCGTTACATCCCTGCTCTCCCTCAGGGTACGGAAAAAGGGATGTGTCCTCTTTCTAACCGCATCGAATTTCTGTGGTGTCTTCAGGCGTTTAAGCGCTTCATCGGATGGTACGTTCCACTCCTATGGAACTAACATGAATCCTACTGACGGCTTTCCATCTGTGTCGAACAGAATTAAATAAATGAGGAGAGGATGTATTATTTGTGTTGAACTGTAATTGTCCCAATGTTTGTTGTGCGTTCTCTATGAAAGGAACAAGACTGTACTAGAAATCAAATTGTGCGACTCGAAGGAGTACCAGTTCCCGGGACGCCAACGTAGGAGTCAGACAGCTTCTACCTTTATAGAACATGTTCATGTGGCAGAAATAACCATAAATAGACTGTATGATTGGTAGAAATAGATTCCCCGGATTGATATATTAACTTCTCGGCGCTCGCAAAGCATCACAAGATCATAAAATCAACTACCAGTTATTGAATGCAAGCCATCGCTAGTCCTCATCTGAGTCGCCGGAGTCATCTGAGTCGCCAGAGTCATCTGAGTCGCTGGTTGACTCTCCATCTGACTGCTCGTCTCCCACTGTTATGCCCATTCTATACCCTTTCACCTGTTTGCCAATCCTCTTCAATGCGTCAGTCGTACTCTTCAGTACTGGCCGATCTGTATAATCAAAGTGGAGCTTTTGCAAGCATACCACACCAGCTTCATCTGCTCTCTCAGGATGCCATCGGCTCTTGAGCATGGCAAAGAACACTTTGTGGTCAAATCCGAACAGTGGACCATAGTCACTGATCTCCAGGTGGAGATGTTCCAGGCGGGGTAGAATAACGAAGGAAGCCGACTTCGAAGCAACAGTCATTTGTCTGAATAGCTCATCTGCCTCCACATTGGCAGGCCTCACTGTCCTAGATAATAATGATGAGCGGTCACAGATGGAAAGGCTTTCTAGCATGCTCAGTGGTTGCAGCAGAGAAGCAAGTGTTGGGCCCGAAGAGCTGTGGTGCTCCAAACGAAGATTTAGGAGAGAGGGGGATGAACGGCGTAGGAATTGCACGAAATCGTCATCTACTTTGCAGTTGTGCAGGGACAATGTCCATAAAGATGGAAGGATCAAATTCTTGAAGAATCCCTGGCATTTGCTACTGTCCGAAATTGACAGGGAAGCAAGCTTCAGGGAAACAGTGTCCCGGATTCCTTTGCTGCCGTCATCACTAGAGGTCATCGTGTGGATTTCGAGGTTGGAAAGGCATGATGACTGCGCTATCACCCTGCGCATATCATTGACACTGACACTCTTCACTGATAGTTTCTTGAGTTGCTTCCATGGAAGTTGAAACCTGGATGTAGGTATGTTTTCGAGGTGCACATAATGGAGACGCGAGGCCACTGCGAGAACACGACTGACATCTGTGCCTGCAGGATAGGATTCCCCTGAGAAACAAAGGTCTAATTTCTTCAGTTGTGGTGTGTTCTTCTTGATTTTATTCAAGATAGAAAAGTCGGCGGAATACGTGGAGAGCTTCAATGACTTCCATCGTTGACAATGTTTGATTATCTCATGCAAGAAGTCGCAGTCGGACTGACACTTTATGCCAATTGAGAGTGTCAGGAGAGCGTTTCCGCCCAGTCCCAATATTCTCTCCAGGTGTGGAAGATGGCTTTTTTGTGGATTTTCGATTATAATGTTAGACCAGAGTCCTGTCGTGCGTCTCGCCACTTTACGCCAATAGGAGCAAACAGACCCATAGCACTCGGCGCCAGGGATTCTGTAAACATGAGGCCTGGGGGGCCTGTAGTACCAGGATCTGTTGTCCTCCTTGACATCAAAGTTGTTAACAACATTGCAGTGAAGAAATATGCGTGATAGCACATTTGAGGGAAGTCTGCGAATAGGTGCTTGGAGAGCGCGATATTGGTCGATTCGAATGGAAATATCAGAGCGTTTCTCTCCTAGTTTCTTTATGACATCTTTGATTCGTTCAATCTCCCCTTCGAGTATCTTAGCCTCATCCCGTATTCGCACTGACTCCGCCTCAAGTTCTGTAACAAAATCCTGCATCTGTCTCTTCTCTGTCGGTTTAAGAGCAGAGTACTCTCGAAGTCGAGTGAAGAGATCAAAAGGCCCTTGTGCACATTTGCTTTCGAAACAGTCATTGCATTTCGAACAGACCACGTAGAGAGTCATGTTAGGGGTCACCGACATGGGCAATGTAATAACCTGTTTCGAACTATCTGTAAATCGGTTGTCGGCTGGAAAAAGAACAAGAAAAATGAATACAGTTTGACTGAGATGGTCTAATGTTTATGTTGTTGTCGTGGTTCAAATACTAATTCATAAATACTAATTTGTGGTCATCAATTCCCAGTGCTGAGTCAATGGGGCCGGGTGTATTTGGACGGCCCGAGTGACTAGGGCGGCTCACTGCTTACATCCCCTCAACCGCCATTCTATCCTGATTTCGAATACTAAGGTAGCGCTGAGTTAGTTGAATTAAGTTAAAGGACTTATTTATAAATTCCGCTAGTAGGAAGATGATATCCTTACATTGTTCTCACTGCGGAAGTCATACTTCACTCGCAAGCAGCCTGAAATCGGAAGAACCCTCGCACTCCAATCTTGTCATACATTCACCATGGTCCCGGGACAGCTGCTTCACTCCTTCTGAGCACCAAATTCAAGATCTTGCCCAACGGAAACTCTCTCTCAAACAGGAGTTCGAAGCCATCACAACTCTCCTTGAACGTCTACCTGAACAGAAAAGACAAATAGAGTCGCGTTTAGAGGAGATAGAGTCTATCACCCATCCCATCCGTCGTCTCCCAACCGAGATACTTGCTGAAATAGCAGACCTCGAATGGGAACCAGACCTTCGCTCTGAAGGGGAGTTTATGGGCCATTATCCGGACGACTTTTATTTGGGTCCGTACAAGTTCTCCTGGGTGTGTCGTTCGTGGAGAAACACAGCCTTATCCAACGCGTATCTATGGTCAAAGATTCGGCTCACATGGAAGCCTCTCCGTGGGTTTGCAGAGCTCCTCGAGCAGGCCCTCAAACGATCTCGGACACATCACCTTTGGCTGCAAATTCCGTTCTATAAGGCCTTTACAGATCGGAAAGATGTAGGAATGAGCGTAGTCCGTCGCTTGCTCAGYCTTGTAGCACAAGAGTCGTCGCGTTGGGCGTACCTAGTACTCTATTCMACGAGACCGGAGATTCTGCAGTGTCTATCTTCCGTGCAGGGGAAACTACCCATTCTTCGTTCGGCAAGTGTTTGGTTAAGCACCAATGATACAATAGCTTCGTCGGGTCGCCTGACCAAGTTTGATCTCTTGAAAACGGCCCCCAGTTTGGCAGACCTCTACCTCCATGACGGGGCTGACTTCTTCGACCTCGACTTGCCGTGGTCACAGCTGACTCGGTTTACTGTGTCCGATCATAACTGCTCTTTTGAGGGCGACTCTCATGGGGTAATCTCCATGTTAAGAAAGCTCGGGAATGTAACGAACTGTGCACTTGTCGGGCAATTTTCCCTACCGCTGGCGTCTGACAGTAGCCCTATCGTTTTGAACAAAGTGACAGAGCTGGAGCTCTGGGATTCAGCATTAGAGCTCCCGCTCGTTGCACCACGCGTCGAAGATCTCACTGTGACATGCGGAACCTCCGATCCAACGGTTTCCACTATGCATCTAGTCCCTGCCTTTCTGAGTGCTTCCGCATGCAAGATAACCATCCTCTCACTATATTACACCATCTGCAAGATTCCCGAATCTACCATCACAGATATAGTATGTCTTACGCCGGATGTCGTGGACTTTTCAATCTCCCCACACGATTTCAGCCATGTTCTGAAGACCCTACGTGTCGATAAGGCGCAGGTTAGACTTCCCAAACTCGAACACCTCACGATTTCACTCGACGTGAACATCCCATTCATTCGGTATCAAGAGCAATTTGTGACTCTGCTGCAGTCCCGTTGCAAGTACTCTTCGGTCGCGCGGCTGAAGACTCTGGACGTCAACGTGAGTATCAAGAAGGGGTCGCAGAAGGAGAGGCATTTTTTGGAGGTATTCCGACAGTGTCTCTGTGGTGGTTTGGTGGGCACAAAGGTGACCGTGCTGGGCCATGAGGAGGTCGACCATGATGATGATTACTGACTGAGGCATGTCTTTCTTAAAGGACACCTATGACACCTGCTGACGACCTCCTTACAGACTGGCCTGTGAGACACATAATGTTATGGTCAAGACGAAGACGATTGAGCCTGTCAGATACGACAGACTCCCTGCTGGGCAGAACACTACTGTTGCMGTCATGAGAAGGCTTGAATAACTAATAGTAACATCTTATAATACAACAGAATGCAGACTAAGAACAACGAGAAACATGACTACTACGAGGACAACAATTGCAAAACGTGGAAAACATAGATGACACAAAGCGGCGAGAGAAAGTTCATCGAAATGGAAAGAGACGCTACACTACTGAGAAAGTCCAGAAGCTATCAGTTAGAGGACACTTTCCTCCGTTGACTGATGCTTCCTCCATTATCCTCTTCCTCCATCCGCCTCTTCCCTTTCCCCCCATGCGCAGACGTCTCATAGTTCAAATCCTGGATGGGAATGTCTTCGAGCCTCCTCCTCATGATCTCTTGGAATCGAGGTAGGAACTCCTGAACGACAGTCAGATACTGCCGACTATTGAGCGAGCGCGCTTCAAATTGCGAGCAAGCATTCGAGAGATCCTGGTAGCATTTTTGCATGTACACATATTGAGACATACTCTCAGATGTCATCGATGCACGCGCAGTCTTGGAATCTGACCAACAGAGATGGGTTTCCGCCAAGGAAGTGTGATGAAAAAGACCAGAACTCACCGTTTAAAGCTTTTTCGTAATATTCAATCTTTTCCTTCGCTTCTCTGAGCTGCCTTTTCGAATCGACGAGTAGTTCATCGCCAGCCACGGATATTCTCCTAGTGCTCTGCGACGCTGCGTTCTTCCGATCCTGGACAAGCTTCTGGCACTCCTTTCGGGAGAGAGAGAGGTCCTGCTGTGTTTGTGCTAGAACGCGCCGACAGTTCTCTAATTCAGCTTCGCGGGAAGCTAATCGTTCTTGGATGTGTACTTCACCAGAACCATACTCAACATTTTCGCCATCAGAATCATCGCTTCCATCTGAAGGAGTACTAGACTGAGAGTGCCTAGATGATTGCATTTCGATGTATTTGGGTTTTGTTCCCTTCAGATCCCAATTAGCAAAGATATCTACATGAAGTATCAAGTAAAAAGACACACGTACTTCGTCAGGTTGCATAATAAATACCTCATCACTCTCGGATGCGAGATACGGATACGCTTCAATCAACTCCTCCCACATATTCTCCGTGATTTGCAGAGTTTTCCGAGCTTTCCAACACAAATAATTCGTGATGTAGCTGCACGACTGGGCGGTCTTGTTCACTTGAATGCAAGCCGCACAACGCAGAGATCGGGGCTTTGCAGGATCCCTGTAACAACTAAATCCCTGRTCYTTRCATGCAYTGCACACCTATRAAGATGGTATTATCAGCGCGGTTGAAAAAGAATGAAGCTACAGTATCGAGAATTAATGCACATACATAGCCTTTACTCTCTTCGTACCATGCATTTCTGTCCAGATTAGTACCTTTGACACTATGGCCTCCAGCAGGCCGCATTGCCTCTCTCAAGAACGAGGTTTTTAGTATTTCAAGTCTCTTAGAATCCATAGATAGACGAGTTGGGAGCAACGCTATTTCACAGCTGGACTTTGACGCGAAAACGAAGATGGTCGTCGGTGATTGGGAGATGTTACYASTGTCACGTGSTYGTGACATTTCGTCTTTCTTGTGGCGAACTGACCAAGGCTCTTGTGCATACCCAACGTTCTGCCCNCTACAAGTATCTTGGAGAGCATTTGGAGCAGTCATAACGAAGGGTTACATAGAGGAATATAAGGTTCGAGAGAGAAAGTGTACTGGATTTAACTGATAATCATATAACGCACAATTCAAACCGGCGGCAGATACATTGAGAATGCTCTGCTGAGACGATGGATATAGGTCCTCTCCTTCCTCATATCGCACGCGACTGATAGCACTCGCGAGGCTCGAAATCCTCAATCTCATCCTCCTGATATCCTCCAAATGCAGTACGGACTCTTTGACGCCTTGTAGAAACTATCGGTCAGTGGTGGGTTTCGATCCTAGCAGATGGGCTTGAGACGATCGCAGTGCTTCTGTATGACGATGTATTGTGCCATGTCCAATGGTGCTAAGTACACGAGGAACATCGTGATGTACGTGCCAGAACTTAGAGCTTTTACAAGACGTACCTTTGCGTGGATGGCTAATGCATGGTCAACAAACGGCGATTTAGGGGACTGGACCTGATGAACAATCTTCAAATGCTCAACCTCAAGTAGGTGCCAACCGCTGTAATTCTTCTCTGAGAATCTCGTCTTGCTTCTTCGACATGGCTAGGACTTCTTCCGTCTCGTCCAGTAGAATTTTGTAATCGACAAGTCTGCCTTGTCATCGGTATTCCGTCGCGTTCTTGGAAGAGGGCCGGAGAAGAATCCCGTGTGGATAATCTAGAGAAAGGGTCACTCGATCGAGCTGGTGTCCAGAAGTGATGGATGGCATGTGTTATGGGTTACCAGTACTGCGACGAACGTTTCCCCCGGTTGCGTCTGTAGGGGAGGACCTTGGCCAGCGCTGGTCATTGCTGATCATCGATACACATAATTTGCTTCACTTTCTAATGAAGATGTAGGCCCGTTCAATCGCATAGGACATTGATTATATCGCCAGCTTGAACCCGTGTACGGTTCTCCATGCTCGACGCATCTCTTGCATTTCTAACTTCTGAGTAATAAATTAGAAAAAAAAAAGAAATTCATCAGAGTAGAAGAAGATGCCTACGTACCCTTATAAAATCACTTCCACTCGTCCAAGTCTGACTTTGCGCCATGAGAATGGCGCGTGATGTGCAAGTTCCTGGCAATGGCTGGTAGAGTGAGACCCTCGGCATTATTCATGGGNTCCGTAGATTGTTTTACAAGTAGTTTGACGCGCAGGGAAAGGCGGTATCGATCCTGATTCGTAACGTTGCCCCAGCATAATACGAATCTATTATAAACATACAAGGGTTATAGTTCTGTTTAGATGAAAATCGTAGGGTGTATCTAAGAGGGAGAGCATACCTCTAAGAGAAGCCAACGTGTTGGAAGGGATATACTTGCCACCTACAGTCCCGGAGATTCTTTCACCAATTCATTGTAGAACATACGCGCTACTCTCTCCTGTCGCAACACAAGGGACAACACCGTACGCGTTCGTTAGCATTATCTTCGCCGACCGAAATTTGTGGATGGTCGGATGCGAAGGTGGGCCAAGATAACCGGCACAGTACTTCGTGCTTGTGGTTCGAGCGAAGGAGTGATGCTTGGACCGGGGTTCGTCTTGGATGATGCTCCGACGGAACTTCGGATGTTCCGCAATTTCCAGGCCCCGCGTCCCTGACTAAGCATCTTCCGATACCCGAGTACACTCTTTGTTGACTTCAACGGTTACTCTTCCGGAAATTGGCCGCGTCACGGATGAGAAATTAATTCCTATGTTTTGTAGACTTCCCTTGTCGTAAGCACACTTAAACATATTCTGGTCTCGTATCTCTAACCGTCCCTACTTGGTAGATTTATTTTCCTTGCTGACCTACTCCCTCCCGACTACCTGCATCCTGCTCGTTCTGCACAGCCCATCGTTGGTTCAAAAATCAGTTTATGAGAACAAGGCTTCCAGATGCCATTATATATATCGCGAGCAAAACCAAGACTCCGAACGTTCAACACAAATAGTCGCGGGCTCGTTCCGCAGGTCAATTCTGGATCTCGATATACCGGTACTCCTCTTTCTTGAATAGTCAACTGAGATCGTCTCAAGCCATTCAGGATTCTCCTTTCTTTGGGCTCAGGAGAAGCGGAGAATATTGGCAAGTTCTCATCCCCTGTCGCTTGTTTACTTACTATAAATCTAATAAGTTAAACTCTAGAACACAATCCCCGTTTTGTAGGATGAATACTGCGCGATGCTATAGTGATTTGTCGGCGACTACACATTGTCGGTCGAATACAGAACCAGGGGGAAGGTGTGATGGTGAGAGCATTTTTCAGAGACTTTCACTCGATATTACATGCGGTGTCTCCATTCTCTTTGAAATTCAAGTCTTCATTTCCTCCCTTCGCATGCTTGGAACACCTGTGGTCAGCTCGCGTCTTTCAAGTATCCCATCGACACCGCCATGCTATTCATGTTCCTGAGCCTAGTGTTTCTTCGGCCATGTACAATCCTCTGGGCTCGCTAACAAGATGGGTCGTGGTCGTTGAGCATTTTGTACCGCAGAAAAGACAGGCATCATCATCTATGGACTTCCTCGGTTACTCTCAATGTTTTCGCAGATAGCTGGTGCAAGTTCTGTTGCATCGCATGTCGGTACCTGAGCCGTGAATGATTTGTTGGTCCCCATGAATCTTAGCCAGCGATTCAGCTTGCAAAGTGCTGCTTTATCATGACTTTTTAATCRAMTTTAATGTATCGATTGAATCATAGGAGGTGCTCATCTTGGTGCAGTGCACCACAGCACTTCGTTCAACACGTGTCCCAACTTACGCCCGCCACCCACATTGCGTCTTCTGGGTCTCCTTTCTTCCACYATCCTCTCTTCACTTCSTATANCCCATATTACCCTTCMAACGCTATGCACACGAGCRTTCCACCTCTTTGGACAAGTAACGAGCCCCCTTCTCTGTCTCAGCGAGAGCAAATTGTCCCACTTCTCACAGATGCGATTGTCGAGCTAGACCGCATCGACAGTCTCATCGCGGAACAATCAGTAAGGAGACAGCTGGTATCTGAGGATGTTGCGAAGTATATGAAGGTGCTTAGCCCTATCCGAAGTATCCCCAATGACGTTTGGGTGGAGATCTTCCTGCGATGTCTTCCCATCAGCCACAACGCAGTGATGTATCCAGGAGAGGCCCCTCTTCTTCTAACGCGTATTTGCAAGTCGTGGAGAGAGATAGCACTCTCGACTCCAGAGTTATGGAGATCTATTCATATTGTCCGATCGTTTTCTTCAAATTCGAATACCCAGCCACAGCCGCCCATCAAGGATTGGCTGCTCCGTTCCGGGGCTCTTCCTTTACACATTTCGACCTATATAGAATCCCGCTCGAATGGGGCACCGTATGTCACAGCTTCATGGCCTCCGCCGGACTCGCCTTCGCCACCTGACGTGATGGCTAGAGATCTATTACAGCTACTGCTTGAGCATAGACATCGATGGGAACGAATCGATTTACAACTGGACAGTGAAAGCGCTCTAGCCGAACTCTCCAAGTGTCGAGTGGAAAACTTCCCCATTCTCACCTCCCTTCGCTGCATCCAGTTTCCCGAGTACAAAATCCCAGTTTTGTTCGGGTTATTTGAAAGTAAATCTCTGCGCCGGCTTTCTTTTTCAGGTTCAACTGGAGTAAAATGGGGATCCTTCCCCATACAGTGGAAATCACTCACTCATCTTCGTATCTCCGTTTTTCTATGGAGTATTGATTCGCTTAGTCTCACAGCGCTCGATCTCTTTCGGGGGTGTCCTTTGTTGGAGATGTGCACACTGAGTGTCCTTAGTCCACACGCAGTATGGCAAATTCTACCGAATACCATACGCTCTGTATCGGAGTATCTGGAGGCCTCTTCTAGTGTCAATCTTGCCAATATTCACACTCTAAATCTCATTGATGGTTCTGAAAACAGTATACCTATCCTTCGAGCGGCTCTATCACGTCTCGAGATGCCCTCGTTGAAGCATCTTGCATATGTGATCACTGACCATACGGCGCCCTATGAAGAGAACCCCATATCACCGTTGAAATGCATCGACACCTCCTCCTTAGCTGCGCTACAATCTCTATATTACGTCGGACCATTTTCCCTGGACGTTATAGACTTTCTTCGACGGAATCCTACGATCCAGACACTACACTTGAAGCCTGTTCCACAATGTTTGTGCTATCAAGTTCTTCTATTCTACAATATAAACTGACATGTCTATGTATGCAGGGGACAATGCACATCAGGATGAATACTATGAACACTCTTCGGATTATGATCCGTTTTTCACTCACCTAGTTTACCGCCAGCCATGGGAGCCTACCCCGACGATCTGCCCGAACCTCGAACATCTACACCTCACATTCCCTAACGCCAAAGCGGGCGGACAGAAAGTCATACAAACCATCCTGTCTCGAAACGGTCTCGGGCTGTCCACCGTCCACCTGACATTAGCGAAGCGATCGATGCATACGTCCACCGAGGAGGAAGACAAGTTGAACAAGTTGGTTAGCGAGTGCACGGAGACTCGCGTGAAGTGGCGTGGGTGGAGGAYGGAGTATTCTGAGAAGAAGTTCGATCCTTGGAGGGGGGTACGACACGCTGAGCATGGCCGGCGAGGGCCTGAGAAGATATCAAAGAATATYCGTCTCGGCAACTTTGATGATGATGATGATGAGGAGGATTTTGAGGAGAACCGTAGCTTACAGCGAGCGAGGTATGACGAGAATGGGTTAGGCGTTAGTTGGCCTCACGATAACTTCTAGTATCCTACTTTGCTTCTGGCTGGATGAATGAATTTCAATTTACGAAGATGATGGTGGCAGTCAAGTTGGATTGGGACCACATGATTTGGCGTTCCGCGTGAGGCGCCCAAAGTGAAGTTACCATATTCAAAGTCCATTGGTTAAAAACATTTTTAATGAGCACTTCAATAGAAACAAAAAGATATCTCTAATTAACAGACCGCGCAATGAATGATCTGACGCGGAAATCAACTTTGGTGCTCGCCACAGTCGGGACGACGCGGCGCTGATTATGGGTGTGACCGTGTGACATATTGTTCTTTGATACTTACGAGGAATGCGCTATTCGGATATCTTCCAACTAGCTGTGTATCCAGTTTGTATCTTAAAAGGTCAGCACTTCATGTTGTTCAGATCCTCTTCCCAAAACCTTTTCTATCAGAAATATCAGTCACTGCGTTTTTTGAGATATGTATTTTTCGTACATATATACATCGTCCTGGACGATATATGAAGTACGGGTACTGGACGATTGGTCTCGGTTAAAACCGTACATACATCTGTCGGCTTCGTACATATGACATACATACTGTCGAGACCCAGACAAAGAGACCACCCGCATGGGAAGCAAGTCTCCTTGCTAATTCATTGGGGTCATTGCCGCAGAGGAAATCTGTATGATCGTGGGCAGCTTCGATAATGCGTATTTGCTGGCGAGTATACGCTTGTACATCGTTGATGTTGTGTTCATCCTCGATGTCTATAGCCCAGCGAACGCATCCGGGAATCGACCTATCAACATCAAGGAACCTTCGGAACGGGGGTTCCGGACGGAAAGTCACGAAGAATCTCAGTTTGGTTGAAGGGATTCGGTTAACGAGGGTACTGAGAACGTGATAGAGCTTCTCATTTTCCGACACCTCGTCTAAAGCATCTAAGACGACAATAAGGGGATGGGAGCGTGTGGCGAAGTAATTCATTGGCTCAATGATAAGTTTAATAAACATGTGCTCGAGGGAGTGCGCTACAGGGAGGCTAGGATCATCCTGTAAGGCCGCTGAAATTCGATTGGCGACAGCGACGCTGCGAGTGGATAAGGCGCGGGCGAGGGCGGGTACAAAGGCACGGGCGTCGGTGCGATTTGCATTCCGATTGAAGATGAAAGAAGAGGCCAAAATACCCTCTTTGGAACAGATACTCGCAATCGAGTGGGCAACGCAAGTCTTTCCACACCCCAAGACGCCAGCGAGGCATACGAGGCGGAGATCACTTTGTGTATCCCGTAAGTGTACCATAATTTCGTCAATCAAATCCGCACGAGTTCCTTCCAAGCAGCCCATCGTAGCATCGTATGCGGCTCCATCTGTAAACTTCAATGCGCTGAGGTCAATTGCGCGGACTACCAGGTGTCACCGAAATGAGTTCATGGACTGTAACACATCGCAAGGCCATCACTTACCGATATCTGCAGTTATCGTGTCCAACTTATCTTCCACCCGCTTCATTACGACAGGAACTCCCTCTGTCCCAAGAAGACCCAAAATCCTATCCACGTTTACTGCAATCAGGATGGACACCTTCGTCTGAGAGTCTCCATTAGCCGGGCTAGCAATGTAGTGAGGCACAACAACGTACGTTAAAGACCTTCAAAGCTGCGTCGAATTTGGTTTTTAACTGGTCGATTATGGAAGGGGTAATTGCGTAGCGAGTTGCCCTGGCAACTTTCCACTTCACGGAGAATGGGTTGTATTTGTTCATTTGGTCTACAATTTTTGACAGCGTCCTGTAACCGGCAGGTCAGGCCTGTTTGTTGAGAATACCGACGAAAGTGCCCACCTGTTCAAGTTATCGAGGGATTCTCTCAGTTCTCTGTACGACACAGTCGTCTCTGGAATCTTGGAGACTACGGCGGCTGTCATGACTTGGACGTCCATTCCAAATGTTTCCCAAGCTTCTTTGTCTGATTTGTATTGCTAACACGGGTGTTATTTGGCGGTCTATAGCTAACCACTACTGTGGTTAAATACCTGAGTTTTCTCTGCAATTTGGAGAACAATGTCTACAGCAAGCTTCAGCGGCGGAAGCGCGTCGGAAACTTTGCTTGTCATTCTCAAAACCTCCACTGCAATGTCGAGGGCCGTAGCGGTCTTATTTCTCCCTTCTTCTCTACCCACCGGTGTATTTCTCTCGGACTGGTCCACAGATGGTCTGTTGCTGCTTGGTGGGGAGCTGCTCAATATTGCAGAGGACACAAATTGCGAACTGTGCCTATATTCAATGTTAGTCACTGATAAGCCCCCAGAGAGATATTTTTTATGCTCACAATCCATGACCGAGCGACCATGGCAAGGGGTTGGGTTTCTTGGGAGCCATAGCCGTGAACGTCAATGAGCAACAGAAAGTGGAGGTAGTGGTGGTAGTAAGCTGTGAAGATACAGTGTTCAGACGACCATGAGGATGCCTCAAGGAGCTAGGTTCAGAGTCCCATGACGAGTACTCATCCCGGGCGCTTCCTGACGCAGTCAATTCAGTTCAAGTTTTGCCAACGATTATCGATGAACAGGAGCCACGATTTTTCATTTTATGCCTTGAGGTATCCCAGAAGCTTTCCGTATTTTGTATGTGACGTGAGGAATGACCAAGAGAAGAAAATCCAGGGTGTTCTGTTCATCCGAAGCCAAAAACAACGGGCTTAATTTCTTCAAGTCGCTGTGCAGTGGAACCGGACAATGTTGGAGCAGATTTCCTATTTCCCACAAGAGCTTTATATCGGAGTCTTTTTACTGCTTTCCGGAAGACGTATGGCGCGCGAAAACAAGTGAAAGAAATTGATTATGGTGGTTTGAAGTCAAGCGGCGCAAATCAATAACCCGGAAAATGATCATCGGAAGCCGGGCCGCCTGCCGAATGAGGCGGTAAACATTCGTTCAATATTCTGTGTACTWRCTSGTCAGTGAAAGTGAGTGCATTGAAGGCATTGCCATCGTAAGATGTTGATGTCTTAATCGGGCGGAAAACAACTGAATCTGAAGAGTCTGGGGAAATTTTATCAGAAACAAATATAACCGAAAATGAGAAGAATATATTACCGTTCGTCCGTTTCCTCTTTTTGATTTGTTTATTGTTGGCTGGTGGCATAATGCGTAAGAGAGAGCAGGTGTTCAAGCCAAGAGTTGGTGATAGGTATAGTCAAAGAGTAAACAGGGTCAAAAAGTCGCGCTTTGGTTCCAAGTCCGCAACACGTGTTGGAATGTTTTCTTCAACAAATTCAACAAACGAAAACAAATATCCTCTGGTTAACTGCTGAGATAAGGCAGTGCTTTATTCGATGGAGCTCNGACTGAGAGTAAAATACGGCCAGTTTTCCAGGGAGGGGCCAGCGAGAACGTAAGTCAGACAATCCTCGCGGCAGTTGTTTTGGACATCGACTACCTTTGGGCCAAAGGTTTTGGTTTTTCTTTTTCTTTTTGCCCACGCTACGTTTCATCCTGGCAGCCCAACAGATAGGTCAATAGATAGAAGCCCAAGGCGCTAGGGTGTCCTTACGAGAGACAGTAGTTGGTATAGTCCCATGCTCGTAAGMCGGGGTTGTCCGCGGAGTATCTGAACAACGAGGGGTCACCTTCGTGGACGGAAAAGATTCTTGTCCAAATAGTACGATCGGGGATGGTATACAAGTTCCAAGATATCATTGGTCGTATGTCAGGTCCGTCGCTGGTAGCCAGGCATATCGGACCCCTCGGTAAGGCGTCGAGGGAGCAGGCAGCTCACAACTTACAATCTATGGGATATCAATTGAATAGTGGCGCTCGCAATAGGTCCTGGTAGATAGCGTGTATTAACATGATAACAAAAATGGCCCAGCGTGGGGAGGCTCAACGTAAACTAAGGCTGGCTCGTCCTTTAGACATGTCGTGGGCTCGGAACTTAAGCAGGCTACTCACCATGATTTATCGAACTATGCACCCACTTCCCAGTGTCCAAGTATAATATCGTCCAGAAGTCTAAGCTCTGGAATGGAGTCTTTGCGTGTGGTGTCAAGGGAGACCTGGGTCCAGTGAAGAACGGTCGCACACTCGAAGACAAAATATCCAGAGCGCGTAGAACAGGTGGATTCTTCCAGGGCAAGCAAAGTATCAAATAATTGGATAKTTYATGGTTGTATTCCGCCAGCTTTTGCYAAGGTTTTRTCTCGCAGGTCGATGCAGGTCGGTACATTCATGAGGTTTCACCTTTTAGGGTCGTAAATTCGTAGCAGCTTCGACGTTTCGAAAGATTGCGACAAAAAANCAGGTGCTAGTAAGGTACCAGCACTTTGGGATGTATTCCCAGATTTNAGAGGGCAGTCGTCCAGAGGGAGCTCCAGGAAATTGAAAATGCGACGGTATTGGGAGGATAAGACGTGGCGCCATCCGCGACCTAGCGATTTTNCCGCTAACTCCGCTTATCCGGTGACCTTCTTTCACCTTTTGGTATGATTATTGATCGTTCCTCATGATCCCCGACCCAGGAATGGAATACCCTGCTTTGACACAAGAGGCGAGCGGAAACAAAGTCCCAGACACTGACCACCCGTGAGAAAATGATCGGACTCGTCTGGAAATGGAAAATTTGCCGCAGACCTGTAACAACCTGAGTTGTGCCACACCTTGCTTTGACTCTGAAAGTCTTTGAAAATGTGATAGGACTCTTCTATTAGATAGGATACACCAGTGTGTCAAGTTTTTTTYGTGCGTGGCTAACATGCTTCCCATGCTTTAGGTATTGTATGAAAAAATTGTTCTCGGGGCTACTTCCTAAAAGAGGGGAGGGTGACGTGACAGTGGGTGGGTCTTCAAAGTTGGAGGTTGATGTCGCTCAAACTTTTCCCGCTCGCCTCTTGGTCAGAGGTAGGAGTTTCCGTTTGCAGTTTCCTGACTGTGGTAAGCATCGACAGTTCCCACCATGTGTCGTATAGGACGAGGTCAGTTGGCCAGTCGGCCAGGTACGTAGGATAGCCTTGTAAGGAACTCAGCATTCTCGAAATGCCTAACTGGTCTCTTAAAATCGCGATCTTCCTTAGACGGAAAACAGAGTGACGTGCTCTAGGGATTTCTTGGACACGCGCAGACGGGGCAGCTTATTTACAAATTCGCTAATAGGATTTCTTGCAAGAAGTACTGCGCTTGCTCAGTATCTTGCACATGTACGATAGCACATGGGAGAGACATNSCCAGATTTTCCCTCATTTTCCCGTTGTTTCCTCGGTATAGGCAACACAGTACGCGATTCAGAGAACGGAGAGAGGCCGTCTCGGTAATCGTATTTCCTGCTAAGTATCATCTTTGCTGTGAAGGCGTCGGTGTCGGTCCGTGTTGCTATAAACACCGTCTTTCATCTTCACAATCTTCTACAAGATTTGCGTACTCGAGCTAATTGTGTACTGCCTCTTCATTCGGCTTCCGATAGGCTGGCGACGGTATCTCTTGCCAGAAAATCCGTCGGGAGCACCCAGTGAGTATCGACCCTGACTTTCCGCTTTGTGAAGAGACCACCACAGGGCCTTCGTGCTTCACGAATCACGATGACTGAGGTAGCTTGGTCCCGATGTAATGGCGTCGCGTGCTTCGCTGAAGCTCGTGCTCGCTTCGGTCCCTGCCCAAAATGGTGCCCTACCCATCTCCGTCTTCCCGGAGATCTGATTTCCTCGAGTCATACATAATCTGACATGCTCAAGTTGTGGCGGATGAAGTCACCGTAAGCCGGTACGATTCAGCGCATATTTTTTGTACGTGTTTGGAATGAGCTCCATCGCCCGCGGTTCTACGGCCTACCTTCTGTGAAACCCACTCGATAAGAGGAAAGACAGCATTTTTCAATCTCTCCCCGTTACCGCCGCAAGAAGGGAAGCGACCAAGTAGTAAGTCCCAAGGCACCGGAGGATTCGAATACAAAGAAGTTAACTGAATACACCGTGAAGATAAGAACCTGCCCGTGATATCGGGACATGATTAACATCAGTAGTAAAGCTTTCTGCCACCGGGAGTTTGTGGACTACTGTACGTACACACAAAAATTAATACGAGACGGTTGAAGTTAGAATTTAATTCCATCTAAAAAGCGTGTACCCAGATGTCAAGTCCGGATAGCTTACAGTCAGTCTTTGTACGGAGATGGGAGACGATATTTACTATCCATCGCACACATTGGAAGTCCGTGGGGAACCTGGGATTGAGTTTGAATTGTTTAAATTTTGGTTTTAGACATAGGCACCCCGCTACATAGTAGTAAATACTAAATACACTAAGGCATAGTAAAGGAAACACTGGAGAATATATGTTCAATGGGAAGGGAGGACATGGGTTTCTATGCTGTCTAACGCGCCATGAGGTTAGACTCTAAAGCGGTACGATGTGGGTATATGAACGTAACTGTAACAATACAATGTGTGATACAGAAAGCAAGAGATATTTGGATGTGCGAAATGAACTGGACGAGCGGGGGAAATCGGTGGAATAGCATCATTGTTTCAGCAGTTATTGACTGTATGCATTCCCTGAAGCATACGCCTTGCCCCAATGCTGGCGAGGATCGGGAGCTTCCACACTTCTCCAATGTTCAGAGGCTGGTGAATCGGCGGGTGATAGACTTGCATTCGATCGAGAAGGGGGAGCAACCCGACGAGCTGACGAGTACATATCGCCAGAGTAAGAATGGACGGATTGTGGAGGAGGTGCGTATGTCGAGCTTTGGCTGTATCCACTAGTGTGGTGATATGAGTGGGTTGGATGCTCGGAGTACGTCGATAAAGGCGATTGCTGGTACGATGCATGATGTTGCTGGTATGAATAAGATGGCTGGTTCGAGTAGGCCGGAGATGCGCTTGTACTTCTCTCCGAGAGAGGGGACGGCCATCTTGAATTATCGAGCGTCAAGGCTCCTGGCAGGTATTCTGGCCGAGTTGTGTTATAAGGATCTGTCGTATTGGGTGTTATAGGCGAGATGCTGGCAGAAGAGGACGTCGCGGTCTCACTCTTACGATGTGCATGTCGTCGATCGCTAGTTGCGCGGGTAATGCTGTTATAACTATGCCGATGTTTAGTTTTCATACACGACCAGGGAGAGCAAAAGATAGACATACCGATTCTTGGCGGCAAGACCTGTTCTTCCCGGGAAGTACGTCTTGACGATTTTAGTCCACACTTTTCCATGTTCGTTCACTGCTTGTATCAATCGTGCATCCTGGACATCTCAGTCAGCTATAATTCTAACGATCAACGATTGACAAGTACGAACTGCCTCCGGCGTCCATGAAGTCCGGTCTATGGAAGGATTCAGAGTGTCCGTCCACCGCTTCGCACATTCTAAGAAACAGTTAGAATTTATCATGAAGTAGAGGTCACCGTTACTTACGGTCACTGTTACGGGTTTGGACCATGGAAGCAACCAGAGACCAGCTATATCATAGAAAAGTTAGGAATCGCTAGCCGGGCGTTGGGAGGGATTCTCACCGCGTTCCATGGATCTCAATCGCATTGACCAACCTTTCGTCCTCGTCGGGAGCCCACCCGCCCTTCACGACATCGGAGGCCATCTTTGCGAACCATCGTTTGCGACAATCCTTGTTCGTTCGGTCGGGTACATGTTTTGCAATAGCATGCCATTTCGAGGGAGACGGGTTCCCAGGATCCTCTGTGGAGATAAAAGTTAGATATTAGTTCTGACTTCACGGGCACGAAGTACGATTTTACCTTTAGCTACCGCATCTCGAAGGAGTTGATCTTCGTTGGCTGTCCAGGACCTACGTTCTCGAGAAGACATGGGAGATAGTGGCAGAGTGTTCGAACTGGTAGATATGCTGGGACGGAGGGTGAAAGGAGGAGGATCAACAGTAAGGAGAAAGCCTGCGTATAAGTAGGGTCGAACGAGGGCTTCTATTAATGGTGTTTTTGTCATACCTAAACCCGCTTGGCCAAGATCTCCATCGGGAAGGCAGTGGCGCTCACAGATCCGGCGGTAGTCATCATCTACGTAAAGTCTCCAAAGACTCCTTTCTTTTCCACGGTCAGCAAATGTTAATTGTTTATGGTCCTATGATGCATTCTGGACCACTACACTCTCACACGAAGTTCTTCGGCAGTTTCGTGACCATCGAGAATGACAGAAAGTAACTCTATGAGGATGAAAGAATCATTTCACAGGAGTGCGAAAGGGTTCTCTGGATACGCATGCTGGCTCTTCGTGATGGACATTGTCTGATGGAAATGGATCGTCGATGAATCTGCCTCGACCTAATTCAACCACTCCGTGAGCTTAAAGGAGATCGAACATCTCTAGCGAAACCACGCAGACCAGTTCCCATCATAGTTACCCGGAATAGGCGGGATTTCGCGCGAAACATTTTGCCTCCGTCTCTAAGCCAAATGAATCAGAGGCGGAACTTTACTCACGGCATCATTCCATCGTAACAGCAATTGCTGCGGGGTTGGACGAATTACAGTCTCCTCCATCTTCCTTCTATCTCTAGGCAAGGTTTGGTCGTTTTAACTATCCCTCGTGTAGCCATGTTCGTGCCGCCTTCCGCCAACAGGTCGCTATGAGCCTGTAACATCCTTCCCTTCATCAGGACAAGACATCATGGGATTCGCTAGGCTGCTTAACTCCATCCGAGGAGAATGTCTCCGTAGCCCGTTGACTCGCAAGCGTCGGTGAAACAGATACTCTTCAAGTTCTAAACAGTAAGATGGTATTATCAAAATTTTAGCATCATGAATTCCAAAGCTGGTGGGAAATCATGCCTATTGACCAGGAGATGGCTTAACAAGTTGAAGATTTAATTAATAGCACATAGATAAAAGCTAAGTAGCGCTTGAACCCATGTATCCACCCTGAAGTAGTTGAAATGTGGGATCTGAAATCTGTCTACCTTCCTTATGGAATCCATCTGTCCATGAGAAAGTCCTTGTCACTTCAAAGACTGAGAGCATCGATTTCGTTATGCTGGATGGACCAAAAGGCTTAGTCGAGGCTTGGTTCATGAGAAAGTGACACCCGTGAGTCGGGGTGCCTATTCCTTGCACGATTTGATGCATGTAGACGATATAGTGTACTAGACGCAGTCAACGCCCCGACGGTCTTCCATCCTCTGACCGAGAAAGGGGAGAGCGAGATGAAACCTGCAGCTCGGCAGATTATGGCTACTCCGACACGCTATTGAGAATGAACGATTTGTACTTAGTGTCGGCGAAGTGACCCCTGCAAACCCTTCCGGAGTGGGTGCCTTTTGGATTCGCACATGTTCCGACTCACGATTGTCCTCGATACATAATATCCGCCTTTCATCTCGATTTGCGACGATTCCGTACCAGAAATCCAGCAGATTTCCGTGTGATGCTAGGACAACGGGAGTAGTGGCATGTAGGAAATGTTGTGACCAGGGATGAGAACTCGTGAAGCCCTGCACTACATGGAATAGGTAGTTTCGTATATTGTGTTTTCGGAGAAAACATTTCCAGTTGACCTCTCCTGTAAATCTACCGGCATCTCATGTCGGTAATTGAGAAGAACACAAACAGGGCAACTACACAACAAAGCTGACGGACCGAACATTTTTTTTCTGATTTAAGTGTGCGGCGTCACAACCGCCGATGTGAAAGCGTTCGGAGAGCCCGAATCATCACAGAGAGAAGATGACGCAGCGCTCCCCTCTGATATTCTTGCAGACTTTTTGCAAATTCTGCGGTCTGATGTACAAGTAACTTTCGGCATCCTCCGAAAAGGACGTGGCAAAATTACAGAAGTGAATACACTTATGGCGCCTCAGCTGGACCAACCACTTCCGATAGGCATCCCAAGGGACTCCAGTGAGATCCTGTTCTTAATTGTCTCGACTACCTTGCGTAGGACCTGTGTCTGGGGCAGATTGATCGACGAGGACCCAGTCACCGAGAGCTAGCCAGATAAGGTGTAGAAATGATGTATCGGGCGGCGACGAGTAGGAAGATCAGCGGCGGGGCCAGGGGCGTACCTCAGTGAGCAATGCTCATCTGCTCCAAGCAAAGTGTCAGCATCTGAGCGCCTCCGAAAAGAAATCACGTCCTAGATGTGAAAGTATCAAACGCGAAGCTACGTTTTCCCATGGAGAGCGTGGGGAGCACTAATTTCCGCGGACTATCAGCATAAGGAATAGTTCAAGAGAGGGAAGTGGGTCCAATCCAAATTAAATCTCAGGACGCGAAAGGTGTTGCGCTCATGTGGATACACCTCTGAGAAGGATCACCTTTTGCTACAGATAGTCTCCCACTGTTGTCCTATCCCAAGGCGACTTGAAACGAAGAATAGCCAGTATACGTGTCCCATGTTTTGATGAGAAAGGCCTTTACAGATCAGATCGTGAGCTCTCTCCATCTGTCGTTATATCTTGTATTTGTATTACAAATACAAGAATGAATGGATGGATGGATGGAATTGCATACCCTAAGCGCAGCCATTAGACCTCCTTGGAACGCATACTGGACTGGATTTGGGACACCTTATCGTGCATAATTGGGTATTGACACAGCTTTCAGAGGAGCCTCTCTCTTCATTCCGGAAGATCAAAAGCAATCGAGATAGCATTGAAATGCAACCCTAAGAAGTCGGACGGTGACCCTGGATGTAGTCTTGAGATGTGAAAATGGAACATCACGAAGGGATAGATAATGTAATTTCCCAGGGATATGTTGTTGGCAGAATCATAAGCATCTTCCAGTCCGATGAATAGGAGCAGCTGGTATACGAGGGAAACTGGATGATTTCATTAAGTATGAGAAAATCGCTAGGTAAAGTCTCGACCGGAGATTGGATCATGGACAAGCAATCCGAAGGGAAATGGGTGCTGAAACAGAGGTGAGATTGAAGAGCAATGAAAAACCAAGAAAAATGATCGCCATGAAAATCTCCACGATATCTTCAACAGCATGATATTTTTGCCTTCCTTGATATGCTTGACCCAGTCTGAAGGGGTCTAGAATGCAATCCACATAGAGAGAGCCAATTTAAGAAGACTACATTCGTGTAACACGCCCCGCCGCTTTGAGAGTTTTATTAGATGGAAGAACTATAGCTGGTGGTAAGAAGTAAGAAGGAAGTGACCGTGGCACTGCCTCCCGACCATATTTAGAAATCGCCGCTTCGAGCTGGTGGCCATTTAAGATGACTGAATGTTATGGGCAAATAGACACTTACTGACCACATACTATCGACATCCTCTCCAGTTGGCGGTGTGTAACGTCTCCCTACGAAAGCGCACCTAGGATTGACCGGTTCCGAGTCCGGTCCACTGCTAGCAAGGGTAACTCTGCCGCATCTTTGATATGTTAACAACGTATATCTTCTCTCGATCTCTGGATTGCTTTTTCTATCTATGTAAGTCTTCTCAAGACTTCTCAACCTTCGTAGCATCAGCAAGGGCGCGGATATCAAACATCTAGAGACGTGCCGTTCTCTCAGCCTAGACTCTGAAGTACTCAACAATGAACTTTAACACAGGAAATGCTTTGTATGTCCATACTTACTCTACAGGTCTTTTCTAAAGCGTGGGTCAATGCAATTACGATTGGATAAATTGCGTTGCATTTGTTTCCAAGATCAACCTCGTAGTAAGTAGTATGAGAGGGAAGCTGACGGTTTCATCAAATTACCTCCTTACGGAGTCCAGAGACCGAGCACAACAAATCTTCCGCCTTGAAAGGGAAGTGAGGCGCACTTATACTTATGGAAGGTCTCATGCCATGACGAGGCATTCATTCCCCTGACTACACTCTATTGCGCAATAATCAGCCACTAGAAGTCGTTTACTACACTTTTCAAGTGCGTAGCCAGTCCCATATAAGATATAGTTTGGGGGTTCTAAAGTATTCCTTTTGGAAGATAGATTCACTTAACCATATTGAGGATTGGGAAAATAGGAGAAAACATCTTTCAATGACCACATATCGACCGAGACGTCGACACGAAAGATGGTGCGCCCATCAGACTATGTCCTCTCGCTATCCACCATCCTCTCCGACGACAATTTCCAGAGTTCTCCGCACGGAATTTCTTGGAATTTGTTACAAACCTAACGACAGCGAGAATGCCGACAAACCCCGTTTTCTTAATTTCTCATTCCGCGCCTCATATCGAGACCCATAGTGTTAGCTGCCAAATCGAGCTGTTTTCCAGGTCTCCGTTAAGGGGTGAAGAGCAAGTTGTGCCTCTATTCGAGTCCTGGCAATCTTGACTTGCTCCATGAAGAAATCAAAATGCGCGGCTCTGGAAAAAGGTACGGTCGCAAGGGATACATCATACTGGCATCCATTGTTCAATTCGCCATTCCTCCGAGAAGTCCTACTTGCGGTGTTGGCGAAAACGGAACTTCAAATCCTTAATGAGTATCTCGGCGTCGCGGGATGAACCACTCCATTTGTCGTTAAACTTATTATCACGGCGGAGATACTTGAAGTCTTCAGCCACCGGAAAGACCAGATGAAGTTTGTAGCCGTTGTTCGAATGGCTTCCAAAGAGTAGTGTGTACTACACATGTATGTACTTCTGTAGATGAGATAGTACTTTTTGTAGGGTCTTGATGTTTGTTTCTTTAGACACTGACTTGCCTTTTTCTGGACTTTCATATGCGATGCTATTGTGGCACAGTCATTGAAGACGGCAGTGACCTCCAGTGAGATTCGCTCTCTGACTCAGTCTGTGATTTCCCTTTCGATGGTTAAAATTGGATCGCCCAACTTTGCCAATAATTCACTATACCAAGCGGCGACAACGATATGAGAATCCAGTTAGAACCCTTCCCGCTTCGTAAGGGCTGTCCTATTCCTCTCATCACTGAATGCAAGAGCGTCGAGTTGTTCCTGGTCAAGTAGGGATCCTGTCTACCCTCCGATCGAATGGCATTTTCTCCGTCACCTCGCTTTCACTGTTGGGGTAATTCCGGCGCCAGATCGACATTGAGTTGGTTAGTTCTGGGTGGGTCAACCTTGCTTAAGCAGATAGACTTGCCTCACCTATAAGTCAAACCAATCTGCTCTCATTGCACGAGTCGACCTGATAGGGATTGCCTGATGATGGATGCAAGATGGATGTCCCTATACCAGGAATGAAGCGTGATCTCTGCAACCCAGCCGACCCCCCGTAAGCCAGAATGGACGTCCATTTTCCTATGCCCACGTTTCGATCCTTCCGTGCGCATTCCTTGAATGTCCAGTTTCTTATGCGTATCCTTGAGAGATCAAGTGTTTAGGCGTTTACCGCCCATCCGCATCGGACTGCCTTTCGACAGGTTTCTCATCCAGTGCGTCGCGCGAACAGCCACAAATAAGAAAAGAGCACTGGCATCCGCAGTGCACTCATACAATGTTCGTTAGGAGAACACAGAAGCTGACGGGCTGCTTCATACCGCTTACGGGAGCCCTCCAAGTCACCTGCATATCTAGCATGCATCCGACCGCTGAATGCACAAGAGATCGCTTCTCTTTTTKCAATCTCTAAGAGCTGGGAAGTTGCAACTCCAATTCATCACTCTACCTGCACAAGAGAATCTCCGGATATTACCAGTTCTCTTGACTACGAAACCGAACAGTTCCGTTGTTCTTGAGTGAAAAATCAGTCGTATCGTTTGGCGAAGAATGTAGACTCCGACGGTCATGCACCTAGGGAGGTGAAGGTTCGCGACTTGCGGTCATCGACACGGGAAGTTATGCAACATGAAAGATGGTATCCTAGCTCGGACTCCTCATCTGAGGCCGGCATGTGAAGGCAAGAACGGTCGTTCCGCTTTCTACAGCAATGACCAAGAGCCTGGACCAGGATCATAGCGAACGACAAATACATCATGAAATAGTGGAGCTCTCAGCTATCGGGTGGATAGAGGCGGAAGTAGGANGGGCACTTNGGGAGGAGCACCGGCCCCCTATGGTACAACGTGACGGGGGATGGGATAGGAGAAGCATGCACTTCACCCACAGATGTTCCTCCGTGTTGCTACTTTCCCGTGTGAAACATGCGCAGATTTCTCCAGCGGGCGCATACTTGAGAGTTTAAGTATGCATCTTTGATTCAAACCATCTATACATCTGCGCGGAACGCTACTGCACATACGAGGCGGGATCTTACCGTGCCAGAAAGTGTGACTACATTCTTCGGTTACAGCACGTGCGAAAGGGGTCCAGTACCCTTGTATCTGCGCGGAGAGAAGCAATTTAAGCCGTGAAAGATAGAAGAGAGAACAAGCCACAAACTTGAATAACGTCAAGGAAATCGCCCCGAGTCTTCGATGACACAGGGATTTATTGGTTCTACCAGTCTGGCCGATAAAAAAGCCAACAATGGCCCGATACCATATTAACTTGACTAGAATAAGAACGGAAAGGAGAGGAGAACAGAGTGTAATGTTGTCTCCTCTGTGGCCAATGAGCCTCTCTCATCCAGACACCTCCTTGTAGGAATATGACGACGCAGGTGAGAGGGATAAGAGGAGATAGAGTTCATRTTTTTGTTGAGACTTTGTACACCTGCCACCGGATACGCCAGCGTGAATAGTAGAGGGATAGATCAGTCTTCGCACTGTCCGATATGGAGGAAGGAACCGCGGAGAGTACACAAGAAAATGATGTTTTATTTTGGGGAAATTCATACAAGCGGCTTAATTTGGGAGATATCGGCAGGATTTCCATCGTGTCAGAGGAAGGAGAGTTCTGAGAGCACGTACATAGGATATATTAGCATGGAATCGGAATACTTAGAAATGGCGCACCTTGAATTCGTGGAAGTCTCTTCAAGTACGGTTCCAGAATCAAMTTTTTTTGAATCTCTGACGAGATAACCCACATACTTGAGGGTGTCGTTGCATAGAGATAGTGGTCAAAAGCAAAGGCTACGTTGAGACCGAGGTACAGCATATTCTGAGCGCCTCGTTGTGGCGGATCAGAACCGGCCGGAAATTCGGATAATGACGGATGATAATTGCAGTGTTAATTCACCTCGGTCTCATGTAAGTATAAAATTCTTTGCATGTCGACGTCCCACTGCGTTCTGGCCTCTGAAAGTGGTAATTTTATTGACTCCGCTAGAGCTGTTTTACCTTTCATACTAACTTAACTCAGAATGAAAGTTTCTCTCATTTTGACAAAAGAAATTTTTAACAACAACTGATATATAACTAATCTATAATAATACGGTTTTAGTTTGTTGTCAGTACATAAACTAAATTCCTAGACTCCTGTCTCCGTCAACGCAATTGACTGGATCCCTGGAAATCTCGTGGATGAAGGCATAACCTTCACTATACTCGCTCTCTCCAAGACCGTCTTATAAATGTCAGAAAGATCGCACGGGAGGACAAAAAACTTTTTCTCCTGCATCTTCATCAACATCGAAATGACCCAGCTCGCAGGCCCCCATCCCATCGCTTCATCTCTATTTTCCGGCACMGGAGGTTGACACTGAACCCAAAGATCGAAGCTCTGGAACGAGCTAACATGGATCGTTTCGATGTGGACGATGATTGCGGGGCGGGGGAGGGATCCTTGAATATGTGCTCGGACCCACATTCCTGGTCGTGCGCCGGGAGTAATGTGGTACACATTGATTTGGCTGGAATGGTAGAACGGTTCGGGTGTGTTGGGATTCGGCAACTGTTGCACTGCAAGAGCCCAGGAGAACTGGGAAGGGTCACTCCCCGGCCCCACAGGCCGATATAGAACGACTCCAATGGCGGCATACATAATGATGAGGTYGTGGCGTAATGAAGACTACGAGGACTTTTTGGGTGATATGTTGCTTTGTGATTCAGTGTGCAGTGGGAAGTGAAAATAGAGATGTTTGTAGATACACGGACGGATAAAAGTTGGGCATTTTATACCAATGACGGGACAGTCCATTAGGRTATGGATGGTCCTTAACAAGGCCCATGATGATATGGGCCAAGAATGGATTCATAAAACCCACTACTCCAGCGYGCAACGTTGAGAGTTTTTAGGCCAGTCCTTKCCCGTCATGTTGCAGAATTCTTGTTTGGGCCACGAGAGAACGAGGCCTATATAGTATATATAGCTATATATAGACCATATTGTGTCAAATCGCGATGTCCCGATGTTATTGGGTGTACGAGGTTCAACGGTTGCAAACCGGGAGTTACAAAACAGCCTATAGGTATCTTCTGGCAATACTTTAGGGACGGTGTGTTTTATATATTCGCTTTAACAGTCATACCAGCAACCCGAGATAGCCCAAAAGCTGACAACCACCATCGTCACAAGTCTTCTTTGCGAAACAGCGAGACTGATACCCCTAAGCTCAAACAGAACCAGGGGCGTACGATGGCAAATACACATTTGTGTCCACAACAATAAAATTGGTCGGTTTGGTATGTAGAAAAGGCCTAGGAGTCCAATATATCCATAACATCATCTCTGGATGCAGGAGGGCGTATTTTCCACGCTTTGGATACAGGTCGCTCCACGATTGACCAAAAGGGACCACAAAGTCCATCGTCTTCATCAAGGAAGTGCCGAGGATGGGGTTTCAACGAGAATTGGGTAGTTTGGACCAGGAGACTGCGAAATTTGGTCTATAGATAAAGGGTGAGCCAGATTACAGTGTGAAGGAAGAGTACTTAAGAACATACCCATGTTTCAATATTATATCTCCGGAATGGACCGAGTCTACCCAGAGCGACTTTTGGCATTAGGAGATGTAGGAAGGATGTGATCAAAGGGCGTTCCATCACAGCATTGTAGGATGATATCCAACGGGACATCCCATTCATTGTTCGCTTCAGAAGGCTGCTACTCAACGGCATCAGCACGAGTGAGGGTGTGGTGTCAACGTACTCGTAGATGACGTACAAGGTATACAGTCTTCATCATCCTGCCTTCACCCTGGAGTACCTCGCCGACAGTATACCCCCCTCCAGCGACGGATAGCAACACATCAATCTCACGGGTGAATGCAAAGTATCAGGATGCGAATTCAAGTAACTGTACACGAGACGGAGGGTAACCACCAAGGTTCTCTGGACAAATTGGATGAGAGTGCTTCCTTGTAGCACCGGGGTCTACGCTTTCTTTCGCACCATTCTACCAGGAAGTAGCAAATGCGTGTTAGCCTTCTCCAACCACATGATGACTCGGCGCCGCCAACCATCGACTGCTCCCAATCCGGAGGCGAGTGCCCACTCTGTAGGACGGCCAGACCCGGGGATTAATACATCGTTTTCCTCCTCTATCATCTCGGGCACGTGAATCTTCTGTTCCAATCAGACATATAGCTAGATGAGAAGACGCTCGACATACCCATCCATATCTGACCAACTTTTGAAGCACTGCCAAGCTCAGAGGCTTGGACGTATGACAGAGGTCTTCCTGCCAGAATCTGTTCGCTCCGAAGAAGA
Source organism: Chondrostereum purpureum (assembly GCA_004354395.1). Classification (NCBI taxonomy): domain Eukaryota; kingdom Fungi; phylum Basidiomycota; class Agaricomycetes; order Agaricales; family Cyphellaceae; genus Chondrostereum; species Chondrostereum purpureum. The sequence continues at coordinate 4,340 of LBLO01000288.1, read as the reverse complement.
TACAGCAAGGCGGAGGAAGTTTGAAGTTTCGAATGAAGGGCGACAAAATTTGAGATAAACGACTCTCCCACTACGACATCATCAGACGTATGAATCTCCTATGTAAACAAGACAGTACCTTGCTTGACCTCTGATGCGAGAGCAGAACCCGCCTAACTCAGTACACTTCTCCAGTCACAGATTTCTCTCCGCCGTCCGTATCTACAGTCATGCAAGTCGGCGAGCCTACGGCTCTCGATAGACTTCTTGAGAAACGTGTTTCGGTATCTTGTATCTGATGTTAACAAGGGACGTCTCGAGTGACAGCTTCGACTTACAAGATTACCTTATCCTTTCACAGTCGTTCTCATGGTCCGACTAGAGATTTTCCCACATCCATCCTTTCAAAATCCGTAGCTTCGCAGAACCTGCTCATTCAAGCCAAACAGGTTATCCTGCACCCAACATGTTTGCGTATGCCGAAGTGACATGAAGGGAAAGCTGCAGATTCTAGTTGAGGTTGCATGAATAAGCCTAAAGCTTGGGGAACACTCACCAGTAGTAAGTACATCTGAAATTCGACAGTGAAGTGAATGTTATTGATCATCTTGTTCGTCGTAACTCCTCATGCATTCAGTTTGAATGTTTTTGGTGTCTGTGACTGTGCTAAATTGTTGTGGAATGTTCTAAATCTTGCTTAGAGTGCTGCGAGAGCAATTTTCGTAATTATACCACCTATTTCGCGTCGTGAATGCTGAATTTTGAGATGGTAGTTCAGGAGAAAGGTATCGGAACCCGGGGTAATTTGTTCGGATCTGGGCTCATGAGGCGACTCAATGTGGCGGGAGAAATCTTCATCGCTGANTTTTAGTTGCATTGCTTCAGAGAAGGTAGAATTACAAGTTTCGATGTTAATGATGGTGCTGAATTTGCTGTGCTACTACCATATCTCAGCAGCCTTGTCCATTAGGGCCATTACATCCGGGGCTGAAGCTCGTCCACTCCATCGTCGGTTGTCGATTGTACACATAACACAATCGGAAACAAGGAATGATTCCCTATCTATCTTATCTTCCAGCTCTTTCGGAGTCCTGACATGACCGTCGATTGTGGAAGCAAGTACACTGGCGTAGAATTTATGCCACAAGTCACAGCGGTTTACACCACCTTTGTGAAGGGTCGCCGGAGGTGAGCTGCAAAGTCCTGCCAAGACCTCTTGCACTCGAATCTTATATTCCATCTATAGAATGAGGTTACATGGGATCCCAAAAGTGCCCCAAGCGATAGTCCTCTTACCCAGATATAAAATCCAGACGTGAATAACYCGAATGCATTCTTTACATCCACGACAGRGTGRTGCAGTGTCAATAGGGCGGCAGCTTGAGCCAGATCGCGATATCCATGCTTTGATGCATAGACTAGAACATACAGCGGCCGAYTAGGTATGAGAGCTCTACCCCGAATCACTAGTAAGTCTACCCCGATAAGACGATGGCAAATGAAACACGCACTCCATCTTCAAGCGGCATACCTCCATAGCAGAATATACAACGTACTTCTCTGCAGCCTCTGCCAATCTTGGCCACACATCACTAGGAATATCTCTCGAAAGTGGTGGACGTTGAGGATGCATGAACTTCAGCATCAGTAGAATAACATCTGCGTCTTCGACCAGAGGGACAATTTCAACCTTTTCCTCAACTTTCACGCCATCTTCTTCCGGAAAGCCCTCTGAAAATCGACTGAGGTATGATTTGTGTGTACCAAATTGCTTTCCATCGGATGATTGCAGAATAACATCGATAGGCTGGAGACACCCATCGCTCGCTATGCCAGGAGAAAGCATGTTACCTGACCATTGTATGGCCTACCAAACAATCGGTCGATACTTACCCTTGCAAACGGTCGGAGAAGTTGAATCACTAGACATGATGGATAAAGTGAGAGTGTGTCATCGTGAGAACAAGAAGATAGACCACAACATTCTCACACGATCAAACACGGGGCGTAGTGTGGTTAAGATGATCAGGATGTGGCGTACAAGGACTCTTTGATATGCGACTCGCGTTGGCAAGATAAGCTTGGACCACTGGAGACAAACACTTCTGGCTAATCATATTCCGACAGAATTCCGTACTGCTTCCTATATTGAAAATGACATGATTCCACCTCAAAAGACTCGAAAACAATTTGACTACTGAGAAAGTAACTAATATGTAGTAATGCGAATGGACGGACGGTTCATACGAAGCTCAGCAACGTTGCAAATTTTCAAGGCATCGTGTAAGGCCAGCTCCTCCAACAGAGGAAGCATRGGACATTCTGGATTAAGTAGACGCTCAACGAGAGCACTGAGAATATCCTCCTCCTCTTTTTCCTCTTCTTGGGTGCTTAGTCCCGGTTCAAGCGCAGCATCCATTATGGCATGTCTAAATGCCTTCTTTTTCCCCCCTCTCCCCTTGGAAATCGGCGGGGACGCTGTATTAACAGGACCAGGTTTGAATGGGGGCACTCTAGTGCCACAATTTACCCCAAAATATTTGAGCAACGGCACATGTTCTACAAGGGAAACAATACTGGCACCTGAAGTTTGCGGAAGGAGTAAATAAAGGTGTTCGATGCTTCCCCGCGCACTTCGTATGAGAGGAATTAGGCTACAGGGGTCGATAGCTTCATCAATAATCAACTCCGTGAGGGCAGGGAAGTTGACAAAGCGGCTGATAATAGCGCTAAGCCTTCCGCCTGATAGCCTAAGCTTCTTCAATGTTGGATGCGTAACCTCCGTGAGGGAAGTGGGAGGTAAGCTAGGAAATCCTAGAGTACAGCATTCTAGCTGACTGAAGGTATGAAGGATATGAAAAGGCAATAGGTTGGCATCCCAAATATCCACATCAACAATCTGCCCCACTGGAAGGGAAATCCACGTGTTCTGCAAGTATAACTTCACTTTCCTCAATGCCCGTGCATGCAGAAGCTGGCTGCCAAAGTGGGAAGGGTTCGGCTGGGTGGATACCGACCCTGTACCATCTGAACGACAGGTGTTGGATAAGATGATGTTGTTTAGCAGTGGAGTTCTATCTTCGATACGATCCAAAAAAGGTTTTGCAAAGCATGTCGGTCCGCAGATGTACAGACTCGCCCATCGAGATGAAGTTCCGAGTAGTGCACAGAGGGCGGGATTCGACTTGATGGATACTGAGCTAGAACTGCCCGCTCGCAGAGTGACCTGTACATGAAGATGACAGTCCCTAGCTCGGGCTACTTGTTCAAGAAGTAGATCGAGACTAGGCGAGACATAGCGAGCAAAGCTATTGGGGACACCCTGGTCGATAACACAAACCCTTGACCATAGCGCAGAGAACCCTAGAGCCACTTCCCTCCACCTGCTGGATACTTGACCTAAAGTCCAGGGTACGTGTTTGATATCGAGCGAGTCACTGTGACGGCAGCGCGAAGCTCCTGTGTTTTCGAAAGGATCATCGAGGCATGCGAGGAAGATCTGGCACAACGTTTCTGCGGGGATACGCTTCACAGGATTCATTGCAACTCTGGCGCCTTCAAGGTCGTGCTTTAGCTCCTCTCTACGTCTCTCGCAGGATTCCAAGCCAACTCTGAGCAACAATATCGTTTGATCAAGTTCCTTCAATTCCTTAATACCCGTGAATAAAAAGAGAGAGTATTTCTTAAACTCTTCTTCCGTCAGCGGGGCATTTGGAGACTGTCGGTTGGTCATTTTGTCTGTAATACAGCTTTATCTCAGTGCTTGAAAGCGGCGTGAAATGATACATTAAAGAGCAGACCTTCCATAGTCACGACTAGGTTTTATCTGTTTGCGAGAGTAGACTTGACCGCTGCCTGAGATCCAGGCAGGGAGACTGACAGGTTGCGGTTGTTGGCGACCTTTATATAAGATTAAACAGACGGGGAGAAGATAAGCCAGCCACGAGGCAATAATGAGGAGATGTCTGTCAGAAGGTTGAGCGGTCCATACCCTGCTATACTTATGCTTCCAATGGGTCAGATGACGGAAATACTTGAGCACGAGCGTCACAACAGAGCTACCAGCGCACGGGCTCTGCATAGATGATATATATCCAGCTGGGCGGCCAAGTTTCATTATGTGGGTGCATGACTCTGGTTCACTACGATCTTGGCCAGCGAATTTGCAGTAATGTGGATGAGCATATTGAAGGATTAGAAGAGGTAGGATATCTAAGGCGTCCATGTTGAGCATAATTTCGATAATATGCGAAGTAGGAGAGCTTCGGGTCTTCATCGTGCGGATAGGAAGTAATTCTGCTTTCCCCTCGTTGTGGTCTCTTTCAATCAAACGCCAAAAAAAAAAAAAAAAAAAAAACAGG
>LBLO01000287.1:0-33183 GCA_004354395.1 Chondrostereum purpureum | reverse complement strand
CGAGGTGAGGGGATTTGAATACTTGATGTCAGTATTGGAGGCGAGGGCATCGTAGTCGTCTGCTGCTCGCCGTGTTATTCTACGGCGACGACGAGTTGAGGCGGGTTTTAAGAGAGTATCGGCGCGTACAGAGNCTTGAGGCGGGTGTCGCCCAAGACCGAGAAGGGATGGGATCTTCGAGGAACCAGGGCGAGAGAGTGTGAGGGAGATGAAGCTAAGAGACATCAGGACGTGAGAAACCAGATGGGAACATGGAACCAGAGAGAGTCACCGTTGTTTTGTAGTCGCGTTCTTGGGTGTTATACCGAAGAGATTGTTGGGCCATACTGCACCATCCGCGTTATCTGACTCGGTAGCTGGTATTAAAGAGTTAATTATACTGTTCGAAGGTAGAGCGAGACCAAGAAGTCCAGAGAAATCTGGCGACAATGGCTCAGAGTCGACGTTAGTAGCAGCGCCTAAACAAAACCGTCAGGCATGCATGCCAGGAACACGAGAGGCAGCGGGGACCCACAAAAGGCTTGCTGCAATATGGAGAAGCCTCCGACTTCGATAGAGTCCCAATAAATAGGCCCTGATACAGCTCCTGCAAGATAGTTGATACTGAAGGGAATCTATGGGCGCGTTGGGTCATTATAGGGACATATATTAGACTGAAATGGGCGCACTCCAGAATTTACGGCAGTTTCACTAGCGCTTGGGTCGTATAATTTTCCTTTTCCCGGTTGCGAGCAGACTGAACTCGTACAAGATGTTGAAGCGATCCACTGCAATGTTCATGAAAAGTGAGGCTTCGAATAGTTGGAAAGAACATACCAAGTCGGAACTTCCAGTATCAATCTGGAGGGAAACATTCTGACCTTGTGACCCAACTCTTATAGGGAGGGTGTACGACCTATTTTTGAGGAAGAAATATTGCTTTTAACATACGAGGATCGAAAACATATAAAGTGATGAACGCACGCATCAAATGACCCGGATCCTGTACTCACTAACGGCAACACAATTCCATCTTCTCCGCCCGAACCAAAGTCAAACTCTTCGTCGTCGTCGTCGTCCCGAGCACGTTGTTTTCCCTTCCACATAATCACCCTATCTGGAAGTGAAAGAAAAACAAGTCAAGAAGGACGGACGATGGTGACCGTTTTTAGTGACATTGATCAATGTTGCCGAAAGGCTATGTCCATCATTCCCCCCTTGGAAAGGCGGGGTAATTTGTCATCTTCTCCATATGTTTCAGTCAGAAGACTGTTACGATATGTGGCGCTTAGGCTGAGCAGTATGTATCGACCACCTTGGCCTTTCAGATCGAGGAATACACAAAAATTCCTGGTTGCTCTTTAACAATCCTTGATTTCATGAGACTATTTCTCTTCGGAAGCAAGTAGTGCGATCCTGGAGGGACCAAAAAGTGGGGTGCTACAGATATTTCGGGATGATTTCTTCCCTGCGTTGACAGCCCTCATCAACAGGATGTTGCGGGACTTGCCATCGCAACAGAGTCGGGCCTGTACTACTTAGTCATTATCAGAGCATACATATGCGAGCGGTGTAGTAGCCTCCTTGAATTGAATCCTTGGATTCCACATGTATGACATCGGAAAGGTCTACTTATAAGATGTTGTCAACAAACTTTCAGAATCATAAGTACGGAATATTTATCTTGGAATTCACTTATCGGGGTGCCAAAGAGCAATTATTCTATCTCATACGTGTGTCCGTCGTAGACCTTGTATATTCCTGGTAAGAGACAAAGGTACAAGAGTCCTGACGGAGAGAATATGGAGAGGAACATGAGTTTACCTTTAGCCATACGAGATTCCAAGCGAGCAATCTCAGCGTCCCTGTCTGGGTATTGATAGTTGAATATCTCTGGATCGGTGGAGTCCAGGAGGCTTGAGATGTCTGAAGAGCTTCACAAGTTCAACATTAGGATAGAGTAAAACACCACAGACCTTAAACCTTGCAAGGAGTCTCTGTTAACAGAACATACGTGGCTCTCCACCTCCATCTGAATCCAATAAATCAGGAAATACGCCGGCAACTAAGGGACTTTCAGTGTTGTCAATGGAATCCTCGTTGAAGGACTACGCGTGAGCCTTAGGGAGAGGCCATGATCGCCTGCCGATTTCCTCCGTTCCAGTCTATATATTTATACCCCCACCTCTCCAGCTGGGTCGGGAGGCAAGTACAAAGTGGTATCTCCAAGTTGTAAGGAATTCATCACATGACCGACAAGGCTATGGTTATCTTATGGCTTTGTGTACAGAAGTATAACGACTATGAAAACCACAGTTCTGTGGCTTCATACTCTTTTTTCTGCGACGGAAATTTTGTGCGCAGTTTCAGAGGGCTACAAGAACGTTCATTATGAATTCATCCAAAATGTGTTATCCCAATATTCAAGACTGATGCATCGTTGGCAAGTTGTGTCGCCCTACATTCTCGATACTTTCAAGTGTACCTTTGGCTGAAACCTAAGGTCCTATGATGATGAGAGCACTAGTTGCATGAGAAGGATCGACGAGAGTCTGGGGACAGCGATGGTGGCGGCTCGGAAGACTGATGGTCTGTTTGGTCTTGCCGCGCAAGCCAAACAAAGGCGGGACTTCAACTCTCCCCTGCTCTCCCTCATCTACACTTCCCACCGGTTTGTGCATGTGCATGAAGCTCTGATCTTCGTCTTGTTTTAATATCCTTCAAGGTAAATGAGAGTTGGATACGATATCCATGTGCATGTTCTCATTATAGCCCACCCGAACGGTTGGGTATAGGCTTATGAATGTGTTTTAAGGGTGTCCTAGGGACTCGGGCTATGCATTAAGTTGATCCACGAAATGGAGTCCGTTTCTCATGGATCTACCGTGTAAAACTCTCCGCTTTGCTCACCTGCTCTGCCAATACCAGGCCAATACTAGTCCTACGGCCATAATTCGATGACCGGCCTAAGAACCCCGTGTGTTTTCCAGCTGAACGGTCTTGAACGACGCACACATCTTACTTGGGAGAATCATCTGTTTCTCGTGCATTCTGACCTCAATAATAGTCTACATACTAGTATTACTGACGGTGTTGGCTCCCCGCAGCTTTATATGTGAAACGCACCCAACCTCACATTTGCAGCATGATCTTACTATGGTAGAGGACTTTCCCCGAATGTAAGTATTGCGGACTGTGGAGAAACGAATTATAAAGACTATCCAGCATCAATAAATCCCCTCTGCTCTCACTTAGCTCCCTACCTAACGTTTTCAATGCAGATCAGTCTAGTCTCCATCGTCTGCCTTCTTCCCTTCGCACTTTCTCAGAATGTCGCTATCGGTCTTCCTCTTGAAGGTGCTACTGCTAGAGCTGGCGAAGAGCTGATAGTGAGAATTGATCGCCCCGTACGCATCTGTTTTTTTTCGCCACCTTATTTATAATACTGACTTTGTCAATGTCCAGAATACTTTGTCTAGCTCCATCGAAGTAGGCGTTGCTATTGGCATTTCCTCTTGTACTGCTTGCCCTTGCTTCTCCCCCACCGACACACTTGGAACTGTCCTCTATAGTGGCTCTTATAGCCCTCAGTTGGTGGAGCCAAGGTTGCCTCCATACCAAAACTTTTCAGTTGCCGTTCCTAGCACTATTGTGAGTGGTGCAGCTCAGTTGAATGTTGCCCATTTCGCCTTGATTGGGGTGTGTCCAATGCTGTCTGCTCCTCCGGTCATGTCGCTGATCACTCGTTCCAGGCCAGTCATGGGCCGTACATGGAGACCAAATTTATCTCCCTCAGTATTGATTAGTCGGGCAACTACATGTGTTGATCGTGGACATCACGATAAAAGTGATTCTTAGTTCGATGTATATTACCGCACCAGCTATTTGCGCTGCAATTTCTCTCATCAACCACTTCAGTCGTCCTACAAATACCAGCGTACATGACATTGTGAGAATCCCTATCAATATCAGTCTCAGACTCTTACGATGCCTCTTATTCTCCTATCACTCGCTCCAATTACTCTATATTCTCCCCCTCCTCTCAAGAGGTCTACAGTGTACAGTCCGATGTGGATTCTAGTAATGGTGCGTATGACGCCTCAGTCATCACTCCGCCAGTGAAGTGAAGCTATATGCTGCTTTACGTCATATTTCCAGCGAAACCAGGAGATATTAAGATGAAGCAAGAACTCGTTTCGGAGATCCCGAACGAAAGGTCCGCTCTTTCGAAGAACATGTGTACCAAATGCCCATACGGTGAATCACAACATACACTAGTATGGGACCCATGCTTTTTTTTCTTTTCTTTTTTTGATTCCATTGCAAGCAACTACGATATGGGACCCATGCTTCACCTTACTTCTATGCAAATTCGCCAAAGGACGCTTGCGCATAAGAAGAGTACCCATTCTTACAGTGCTTGCATATGGCAGGAGGTAAGCTACGCAGCGGACGAATCCCACCTACTTGGCAGAGCCGATATCGCGATACACCAGCTCTTAAAAGGTTCTGCATCGTCAATTCACGAAGGGAGAGTGGATTGGTCTTCTGCCCATGCTATATATCTACCTTAATTGTCCGCACATACTATTTACTTTCCTTCACCTTCGGACTCCGCTTTCAACAGCGTCCTATGGTGATTGGAACGTTAACTCGTGACGGTGTGATGTCTCTCCAGCAGAGTCCATTGGGAATCCTTTATCCTGCATGTTGCTCAGGTTGTACTTATGACCCTGGTATTTCTCAGGGCAACGAGGACGTGGTCGACAGTGTATCACCCAAGGATTCATGGCATTTGAGGTAAGGAGGTCCCCGAGTGATGGTAACACACATCCTCATCGAAAAGGCCTGCATCTTCCATTTCTTAAAAAGGCACGCGTCCGAGCTCTCGGACTCGTGGAGATCTCACTCGGTATCTTCAAACAGAACATGAGAAGAGCTGCGAAGAGTCATACATAATATGTAGTCGACTGTCGACGTCTGTTCGAAAGTCACCTGTGGCGAATAAATTCTCCGTGCCGATTTCCCCTTCCATTACCTCCCGAGCCAAGGCGACAAAATGCAGATTAATGGGCAACGAGGAGGACAACATGGAAGGGTTACCACCTTCTCTCCGCTGCCGCCGCAGGAAACGCGGAGATACAAGTCTTCGATTGTTTGAACCCTAGCCACAAGGCACCGAGACAGTTAGAACATTCTTTCTATGTATTCCAAAGACCATAGGTCTTGTATAGTGTCCACATCACTCCGTGAACTTGAAGCTGTTTGAGAGGCTACTTACTTCACAAGTGAAGTATGCCACCGGGCCTCGAGTGGGCTATCCGTACAGTAACATATACTACCCATAACGCTCGATGCCCACTCAGGACTGAACTATAACTGATTGGAGGTCCAGTGTGATCTTCATCGGACTTACTTGAGCCCTTATGATACATTATGATACAAAATCTGGGGCGTCGTTTTCAGTTTCACATATCTAGCTACCTGCAAGAACTAAGTCAAGTGCTACACATGAAGAGCGATAATAAATAAGGTAGATATAATATAGAGGAGATGTAGTGCCTACGCACTCTGATGAGACGAGGCTAAGAACTCTAGACGAAACAATCGTGGGGTATAGGCACGTATTAAGTAACGATACAAAGGATAATACAAAAAGCACTAAGTTTTGCCGCCAAATCTTATGTGGGTTTGACAGAAAGGATGAGCGTCTCGACAGACGCCTCGAATTGCAGATCTACTGGCTGTAAGTACCGCCCGACGAAGTCGCATACACTTTGCCCCATTGCTGACGAGGATCGGACGATGACTGGGCTGCCCTCCAGTGCTCAGAAGCTGGGGAGTCGGAAGGAGACTGACTGCTGTTGGAACGAGGAGGAGGAGCAATCCGACGAGCTGAGGGATACATATCTCCGGAGTACGAAGGGAGGGACTGTTGTGGCGCAGGGGTGCAAGGATAGCTTTGGCTGTACCCGCCGCTGTGATGATAACTCTGAGTTGGATGTTGGGAGTATGTTGATAGAGGAGATTGGTGGTACGACGCTTGAGGGTGGTGGTAAGAGTAATGAGATTGGTTTGGGTATGCAGGTGATGCTGTCGCGCTCCGCTCGAATGGCGAATTTGAGTTCCATCTCGCTTGATCGTGTGTCAAGGCTCCTGGTGCATATTCGGGCCTGGTGGTGTTGTAGGGATCTGTCGTGGTAGAGGACATTATAGAGGTCCTGGAGGAAGAAGATGTCGTGCTCTCACTCTTACGATGAGCGGATCGACGATCACTGGTTGTACGCGTAATACTGTTGTATCTAAGAACATAGGTTAGATGGATGTTGCTAAGAATAAAGAAAAATACTGACCGATTCTTAGCTGCGAGGCCTGTCCTTCCGGGAAAGTAGGTTTTGACTATCTTTGTCCACACTTTCCCGTGCTCGTTGACTGCCTCGATTAACCTTGTGTCCTAAGTTCTGGACGTCAGTGTCACACTAAAGGCCAGACCTAAGAGTAGCATACGGCTTCTGGAGTCCATGTAGAGCGGTCAATGGAAGGGTTGAGAGTGTCCGTCCAACGTTTGGCACATTCTGTTGGGATGTCAAAGGATGTTTCCAAAGGATTAAAGAATAACACACGATCGCTGTTACGAGTTTGCACTACTGCAGCAACTAAGGACCAACTGGATGAGGTAATAGATGTTAGAGGGTACCCTTCTATGAGAAAGCTCACTGTATTCACCGTGTTCCATGAATCTCAATGGCACTGACCAGTTTCTCATCTTCATCCGGTGCCCATCCGCCTTTTACGACATCCGATGCCATCTTTGCGAACCAGCGCTTGCGGCAGTCCTTGTTCGTACGGTCGGGAACATGTTTCGCTATTGCGTGCCATTTTGAAGGAGACGGGTTCCCGGGGTCCTCTAAGACGACGTAGAAGTTCAAGTTAAGCATTGCTCGTATGTTGTTAAAAGGGATGCTTTACCTTTCGCTACTGCGTCTCGAAGGAGCTGATCTTCATGAGCTGTCCATGACCTGCGTTCTCGGGAAGACATTGCAAAGATAACTAGAACTAGTGTGGAAGAAAACGGAATGTGATGGAATGAAGCAGAGGGAGGGGACTTTGAAGGACTGCTTATTTTAAGTAATGGACAGGAGGACGGAGCTGGAGACTGGGGTTTTATCTTGGTTAAACCCGCTTGTCGAGATCTCCATCGGGCAGTGGCATTATGGCTCACAGATCCGGTGGTAGTCATCATCTACGTAAAAGAGTCCCTTTTTCCTTTGCGCGAGCGAACCTTAATTCCTTTGAGTTCCTTAGAGGTTTGTTGGGTTTCTTGCAGCCGTCGAGGAGAAGAGAAATACTCTAAAACACTGAATACGGAGCAAAGAATCATTCTAAAGTCGCGGGCCTGTGCGCGTTGCATCTTCGCGACGGACCGTATCTGATGGAAAATCAGCCTCGACCTAGCTTTTCAGTGAGAAAGACCAATCTTTTTCGATGTGCACAAAGCCCCACTTCAATCACTTTGTTGTCGGAAAGATGGTACTACTGGATCTCCTCTGACCATTCAACTTAGGGAATGGGGCGGGAGCTTTCTATTACACCGTCAACAAAAGCTTGGTCGAGGCTTGGACATGGGAAGGAAGAAGCACCAAATGATCGGATGNCTATCTCCCACGTCTACTTTAGGATGACGATCTTGATCTACTTGCGTGCATGACTCCGCCTCGTGGCTCTAATTTCGATCATCCTACAAAATTTGAAGGATAGACTTATGTTGGCCGTCTCAATACAAGTGTGCTATATACACATCCAGCCTCGAGGGGTTGTACAATTTCTACCGGCGAGAAATGTCCTATACAACGTCGGTATTTGTATGTGTTCCGTGGGATGGAAACCGACTCACCGATTCTCCTCGATACATAATATCCGCTTTACATCTTGATTTCACACCGAGTTCGGGTCAGCCTTCCATGCCCTTCCGCAAGATGGCTCCAGGATGCTAAGGAAACCGGGAGAAATTGTTGAAGAAGGTTGTGCAGTGCTATACTCCACCGAACGACCTGCTTCACCCATTAGTTGGTTGGCTGGCCGATGATAACATGGAGACCTCTGGGGATGATTCCTGTCAACTTCGCGACCCTGATACGGAGAAATCGTCTTTCTGCGATACATCATACGATGTCCTTCACCTTTTGAGCGTCCGAAAAATGAGAAGGATCATTATCTGAAGCCACAATGTACCTACAATGTGCACACTTTGAAAGTGTAGTTTTCTAGGCCAAATTTAAAAGCCTGATGGCAGGCCGAACATCCGCATTGTAAGGATGCAAAGAACTAGGAAAGATGAAGCAACTGCTCATCTGTGATTCCTACTTTCTCGTTACTTTTTCAAATTCGAGTCTGATGTTCGAAGACCTCCTTAGCATTTCGGTGCTGTAAGGAATTCGGGGTAGGAAACGAAACCAAGAGAGAATGCTTATAGGCAGTACGAACTACGGAGAGAGAAAGATTGCTCCAGTCGGATGYGGACTTGAGTTGGACTTGAGTGCCTTTTTAATTATCTCGACTACCGTGTGTAGGACCTGTGTGTGAGGTAGATCGATCGACGAGAGTCAGTGCCATGAGCTTCAAAACTAACCTTTTATGGGACGAAAATGGCGAATCGGGCGGTAACGGGTACAATAGATCGACAGACTATTTACTCCGGGGTGTGAATACTGCGCCAGTCGGTATGCTAAAGAGGTGATGGCAGACACCCAGCAATTCACCGTCTACTTGCAGAGGCTTTAACTCCAGAAATGAAGGTACGCGGACGTAAACAGGAGAGGGACGAGCAGTGAATKAAGTAGCCCCATGTCTCGCGAGCTCTGTGCATCAGCCTAAGTACTGAAGACCAACCACACTCTAAGGGTGACTTGGGTCCTAGATGCAAAGCATTTGAAGAGAACAGATAATAGGCACAATGTACTGAGGACTTGAAAACTGATTCGGCTGACCACTCTGCGGACAAAGGTACTTCATTTTCCTTTAGCGTGAAAATCAGGGAGGGGTTTTAATGCATATAGGATATGTCTTGAAGCACTAGTAACTGGACATTGATTCTGATAGTGATATTTGAGTGGGTTGCGTGCATGACGGTCAACCAGTACCACTTTGAATAGGGAGACGACTCGGGCAGAACATAAATAACAGCTGATACGAAACATTTGCGTCGGGAGGCTTTGTCCCGGTANGGATTCGTCTTACACTGCCACTCACAATTGATGCCGATCAGGCTGGCACGTGCCACGTGGAATCTGACACCGCCTACCGACTTCCCAATTAGGAAATCACCGCTTGCCCAAGGCCGTCGTCTAACTGACATGTTGCAGCTCTCAACACGAGAGTGGGCGAGTGTAGATTCTTCTGGAATTGCGGGTCTACTAATGAAAGTACATCCAGAGTAAGCATTGTTTTCCTTCTTATTTGCTGGATAATTTAAGTGTGTAATCAACCAGCTCTAACTATCAAGGGAACATTTTCCGACTTACATATCGTCATGTTAATAGGTGAAGTATTTTGGGACTATTGTGCCGGTCTAACGGACGGTTTTCTTGCCTCGGATGTTCCCGATGCGCCACCGTTGCATGATTTTTGTGTTTCTGATCCATGGACCGTTTTTGCTATCTACGCACGCAAGCCTTCTTACAGTTTCCCTCTTGTGCGGATGTCACTCTCTTCATCAGCAATAGAGCGGATATCAAACGCCCGAAGACGTACGGCATCTCTTTCCTACATGGACAACATCCACGAATACTTCTGACGAGCCCCTGGACATATGTCTACGTCTATGGGCTGCGCAAGTCCTTTCCGACGCTCAGTTATCTAAAATCCTTGGTACCAACGTTCTCAGTAGCACTTCTCCGAGTCTGATTCTCGTAACTCGGTAGTTCTATATGAACAAAGCTGTCGAGTACCATATGTCTCTAAGTGAAAGTTCCCGTCTGTTTGGACACACCCTTACATGTGGGCCGTGGCCGTATTAAACCAGAGGTTTATAAGTAGGTTCACCTCCATTCTTCAGGGAGAAACTGTTCCGAAGCTTGGCGTTCTCTGTCCCGAGTTGTCACACTTTCCATGACCTCTTGAGACTGGTACGGACTGCAGTTGCATATCAACCACCTTCGGAAAGTGTTCTCGCCGATTCCCCTCCGTCTCTCAATGGAGCCAGAGTATTCCGCGCGGAGTACACCTAACCGGCAACATTAATCCCGATAGGCATGCTCTCTCTCCTATGTTGACTTTAGATCTCGTTTCTCGTTGCATATCATCAACTCTGGCTCACGGGAGTTTGTCCTTGAAGGCGGAAATCTTGACTTCAGGGAGTCAGGCCACGAACTTGGCCTTGTTCCGCCACCACTCAATGAAGANGGGGGGCTTCCCGGCGTCAGCAGGATCTCTCATACCATTTCCGTCGTGATATCGGGAACGTCTAGTATGGGAGAACAGCGTACTACCGCCGGTGGAGCTGTCGACTGGTTCTCATGTTTAAGTAGGTACGTAGAGATAGCTGACTGTTGTAACGATGCTAAGATCGATCAGTAGTACTGCACCTTGAACGCGCTGGAACGGACTTCAAGATCACATTGAAACCGGAAGACGCCTGTGGGATTGACACCGGTAGTGTTATTCAATTTTTGTCATATCTAAAGAGACGAAGCAAATTTGGGGCTCTCATAGACTGCTACTGCACATACCATTCCCTGGGTGTCTTTCATGGAGCAAACCTGTTCTCGGTATTTATCTCTCAGGCTGTATTTTTGAATTACGATACCTCACTGATTCCTGAACATACCAAAGTCAGCATCGATGTATCGGTGGCTAATTCCGTGGGTGGGACTGTAGAACTGAACCAAATGATCTGCAAATGGTCGAGAATGTGTTTCTTCCGCGCTTCGCTGATTTTCCCTAGTAAGCCTCCTTAGCGTAAGTGAATGTTCACATTTAGCCTGGTTTCCTCAACAAATAAACCTTTCTCAAGGTCTCCTTTAGCGGAAAGCTCTATCGACTTCTTCATGAGCTAGACCAAATCTGAAACGCAAGCTTGACTACCTTCATCATTCAATCTCTTTCGCTGTTTCCTGGAAGGCCTATACATCGGGGTGATCTCAGGTCACTATGGATCTTTAAATCAGTCTTATGCTCTCAATCTCGTAAGTACACAGGACCACCATACTATGCAGCATAAGCAAATGGGCAGGAAGATGCGATTGATTTCGCTCGGCTGGTGTGTTCTCTGAGTTGTAATTCTCTCTCACCCTGTTAACCAAACGAATCTCGGGAGAAATTGCTAGGCTCTGAATCCAGCCAATAAATATACCTCTCTGATGTCTATGGCTAGCTCAAGTACGAGTCTGGGATTCGACTTGAAGTGGTCAACGTTGAATCTCGATTCGTCTTGCATTTGTGAGGGTCCTGGCCAAAGCTCTTACGGGACTCTACCTTTTATCTCAGAAGTCATATACAATTTGATTCAGCTTTCTTCAAGGTGCGCTCTAGGAGTTGGAAATGAATTCATGTGGCGTACTACCCCACGTAACGCGGACAACAAGGACCGCTGCTTCCGATCGAGGTACCACCAGGTGGTGAAACCAGCCGATTTTTCCCAGGTTGACTTTCATCCTTGAACTTGCACCTGTACTATAAAATGCTGCTTCGTATTAACACTTTCCCTTCAAAATCCTGCTCTTTTCAGGCTCAATTAAATTCAAGCGTGTTGCTTATCGCACCTTACTTCTGAGCATGATCTGTTGGTTCTTGGTTGGTTCGAAATCTTGGCCCATAAGCATTCCGCATGGTGAGTACCTTTCAATCTCATGTCTTTCTTCTCGTTCTGAAATTCCTTCTGATCTAGCAGGCGTATATAACTGAAGAGCAATTGAGGCTTCCGTCTTCCTTCAAATCATGTTCCTTTCCCCACTATGGGCCCTTTGGGCTCTTCCAGGTGTCGTGCAGGGCCTTGGCCAGATACCTGTTATTAATGGCGTGATTGGTGGTGTACCGGAAGAGATACCGTCTTTCTTAGAAAGTCTGGTTGAGGCTACGGCAGCTGCAACTACCCTAAGATTGACTGAGAACACTGGAATATGCGGTACATGGTTTCGTCACTCTATTCAAACTTATGACCAAAACAATTTTGCCGGAGAATAGAGACTACCGAAGGTGTTTACCAAACCACGGGATATGGTGATCTCTCACCAACGAAGCATGTCTGGTAAGATTACTAGCCTCACTCTACGTTATTGGCGACCTCAATCATTTAGGTTTTGGTACTTCGCAGCACGTAACAGCCCCGAAACTGCACCCCTGACATTATGGTTCAATGGAGGGGTCTGTTTTCTTCTCTTTATACCCACCTATCATTCTGATTAGTTGTACAGCCAGGGAGTTCCTCCATGATTGGTCTATTTCAAGAGCTAGGTCCTTGCCGTATAACCAATGATTCATCCGCTGTTACGCATAACCCCTGGTCCTGGAATACAAACTCTAACATCCTCTTTATCGACCAACCTATTGGTACTGGATTTTCGTATGGAGACATCAATGTGGGGACGAGCCAGGAAGCGGTGGTGGATGTTTGGGAGTTTATGCAAATGTTTCTGAGTGACGAGCGATTCGCCAGCTTGGCCGACAGGGATCTGGCAATATGGACTGAGTCGTGAGTCTACATGCTGGGGATGATAACATGTTGCTAATTGACAAACAAGGTACGGANGGCACTATGGCCCAACATTCGCTGCGTATTTCTTAGATCAAAATGCTGCAATTTCAGCCGGAGAGATCGGGGGCATTCCACTGAATCTCAAGGTCCTAGGGGTTGGAGATGGATTGACGGTGTGTTATCAGTGATTCTCCCCCGTCACTGCTTATTCTGAGTGTAAATGGTGGTTCTAGGATCCCCTTGTGCAATACCCAGGATACATAGAGTATGCGGCAAACAATCCGTACTATCCTCTTGTCAACGACACGGCGATCCAAATCGCTGTTGACAATTGGAGCCGAACTGGCGGTTGTCGTGAACAGGTGCGTATGCTTTCCCCCTATATCGTGCAATTGCTTGATTTGGTTGTCTCAGATTGAAGCTTGCTATAACGGCGGAAGTGACAGTGTATGCTCCCGAGCCCAGAGCTTTTGTAACGGTCGACTTATTTCTGCTCTTGCCGGGCCTTACGACGTGAGTTTGTATTTTTTATGGTCGTTTGATACTTACCTTTTCGCCTGTAGCTCTACGACGTTCGACAGCTTAGTCCCAGCTCATACCCACCGGATATCGAGCCTTACCTTGACTCTATTGCCGATCAGATTGGAGCGGAGACCGTCTGGGAGCTCACAGACTTGGACGTCTACTTCAACTTTGCTGCCACAGGAGACTGGATGAGAAATCATTCGGTGGTTGATCTGGCTAGGGTAATCGATGCCGGTGTGAAAACCCTCATCTTTGTCGGCGATGCCGTACGTTTTTGCATATCTCGTCGTCGTCTTTGTCTGACACGACCACACTCCTGTAGGACTTCATTCTGAATGTTCCAGGGATTGAAGCTATGGTGAGGACTTTCGTTGGACATGACTTTTACACCTTCTCATTTGATGATATTCTTTGCGTGTAGATGGACATCCTTCCGACCCACCTCTTGCCGCAATATCTCTCTGAGCCTTATGCTGACTACACGGTTCATGGAGAGATCACCGGGACGTTCAAGAACGCTGGTACATTGAGCTACCTAAAAATGTTCGGAGCAGGACATGAAGTCCCGGCATATGGCGCAAGTTTCTTTCTGTCGCTACGGATGACTTTTGCGGTACTGACCAGTGTCTACTTACAGTATGGGAACTTGGAAGTTGGGGAAGCCGCGCTGCAGATGTTTGATCAAATCATGAGCGGGGAGGGACTGAAGGCGACGTAATTTTCGACCCAGGTTGGTAGGCGTCAGTATCGAGGTGCGATAGACATTGACGAAGAAATACAGGGTATATCTGGCTAGCTACGGGTGCGGAAGGATGTAATATAGATCCACGGATGTAAATCATTTCAATCGTATCCACGATCTCTAAACGGATTGGCTTGCGATTCATCACATCCGGGGAAGAGTCGCAGCAGGTCCTCAACGAACCAGGATTTAGCCATACATATATAGCCACATGGTAGTGTCTCGTACTCATGTTTTGCACGAGTGTGGTTAATCACTTCAAGGGTGGCTTGTTAAAAGCATGGGATCCACGTTTCGTCACGTCTGAGAATTTATAAGGGCTGGCCTCATTCACTTCGTTGACGTGGTTCCTTACATCCTTCATGGCACCTGCCATTCGAGTCGTCACAGATGAGCCTCGCAGTTCAAACCAAAGAGACGATGAGTACTGCATGGATAGCGTTTTTTTCCTAGTATGGCTCTATCGGCCCATGCGAATGTGAGTCGGCATTAAAACCATGGTACTCTAGGTCGAGAACGTTATCTTCGGGGTATGGAAACAATTACTGGTGAAGGAGTCCATAACCTTCCGCCACATGTTTGAGCTTCCCCAGGGAACTGATCTAATGAAAGTCGAGGGAAACACAGAGGAAAACCCGATCAGACTGGAGGGCGTCAAAGCAGAAGATTTTCGACATCTCTTGCGGGCCTTGTATCCACGGCAAGTTTAGTGTCACATTTCAAAAGTCCTTATACCCTGAACGGGTTTCTCACCATAGAACTTTTAACGGATTGCAAGAGGACAAAGAAATAGACTTCACTTCTGTTTTGCGCCTTGCCAAAATGTGGGAGATGGAACGAGTGGAGAAGTTTGCATATGAGCGTCTGGACAAAGACATCACACTTCCGTCCCAGCGTGTGTTCATCGCAAGGGAATTTAGCTTCCATGCATGGGAGCTCAAGGCGCTGAATGATTTGGTACAACAGTCTCAGTCGATATCGCTGGAAGATGCTCGATGGCTTGGTGTTGAGACTGTTGTGAAATTGGCGGCGATGCGGGAGAAGGACACTTGCTGGGAGAATTATACGGATCCCAGCACGGGTCAGTGGAGCCAAAAGCTTGCCTTCTTGGATAGACAGTACAGAGCGACCGACTACAAGTCAAGGATAATGGAGGAATTCGGGATACCTCACGAACAAAGTTCCTACGACCGAAGGGTCGCATAGGGGGCATTGCATCAACTGTTCGTGCAAACGGGCCCACACAATTCTACAACTTACAGGTGTTGGCTAGTTGCAAGTATTCCATGACACACATAATAGATCAAAACAGGGTGTCATTGGTTATATGGGAGAGCTACCAGCCCACGACGGCTATCTATGCAATAGTAATAGAAACAAATTTTGTTTCCATGTAAGGGGAGTTACTAGCNTAGATGACCCAGTCAGCATCTTTCACCGACAACGCACACTCAAATCAAACTCACCCCAATCAGAGCAAAATGGGCGATGTTCAACTGTGCAGCTCCACTGGCTATGTCACTGGGAATGGGGACCGAGAAATTCTGGTACGGGGGCAGCATTGGCGTAGACAGCTTGGGATCATATGCTCCATTGTATAGAATGGTCCCAAGCGTGTCCGAGGGCGCGATGCAAGCTTCAGCAGCGCAGGACGAGATCCCGATGACAAGCCCGACCTCTGTTGAGCTTGAGATGGTGTTCTATAGGGTGAAACGTGTCAGATATGGAGCCCGTGTAGATGAACGAAAGGACAACGTACAGGACGGTCGATCTCTACGAGGAGATTGGCCCCAGCAGTGGCGACTGTCCCTTCAACAGGAGCAGCAATCTCAACGTTCTGCGCAAGGGCAAAAGGGAGGAGGGCAAGGAGAGAGACGAAGGCGAACTTCATGGTGGTGATCGTAAGTCTGTTGGAATGTAGAACAACTGGTCCATGGCAAGCCTTTATATACCGTTGTTGTTTGTGAAATTAGTTTCGCGAGTAGCGGATGTGCTGTAATGACAACCGCCAGGCAATGGGTGTGGAGCGATGTGTTTTGAAACCGTAGCCGCAAGCCGTCACCGGGGAACAGATACCGTCAAAAATCACCCCCAACGAGACACCTCAGGCCTCAAACAGACCCATGTTTTGCGAAATGGTCAGATCGGAGGGTTTTATTTATATCTTCATCATTACCTAGAGTTTGGACTCAAAGAGCTGAGTGTGCTCGAACGAATGTTGAAAGCGCCACGTCTTCCAGGAGCCTGAACACTGCCATTATACCACATGATATATATGTATGTGAAGCAAAAAAAANTGGCTTTGAGATTGGATCGAGAAACAAGACAGCAACGACGAGCAGTACACGATAAAAAGAAAAGACCTATGATACACTCACATTATCTAGTTTGTTAGGTATGCACGGATGGAGACGCACTCGACTCTGGAGGCGTAGTTACAGGTGTTACAGGCGTCAGCTTCACCCTTTTCCGACTCCCTTCTTCATCTCCCGTAAGGTCCTCCTCTTCCCCGTCCGAGCTCCGTTTTCGCATCCTGGGTTCTGGCGGTGGTACTTCTGGAGAAAGCGAGGGGGCGTCTCTTCTCTGCCGTTTCGGCGGCGTCCTCGACCGTCTGACTATTTCGTCGTCAGAATCTCCCTCAGCATCCGCCTCTTCTTCCTCTTCCACGTGTCCACGCTTCCGAGAGGGAACGATGCGGATGGTGTTGCGTTTTTGCTGCTCGTATTCGCTGTCATCTTCGTACTCTTCTTCGTCAGAGGTAGCATAGCACGACGAGCCTTCCTCTTCTTCCTCTTGTGGTTGGTACTTTCGCCGCTCCTGACGCTGTTGCTCCAGCACGGCTTCATTCGCCTCGTTGATCCTGGCCATGCTCCGTTCACAGATGCTGCAACGGCAGTGGTAGAGTGGTGCACAAGCTTCCCGCCATATCTGAAGAAACACATCAGCGGGATACAGAAGGATAGTCTAGATAGGCACTTACTTGTTTTAATGACTCTTCGCTGTAATGGGGGAGGTTGGCGATTGTGTTTGGAATATAAGGAATAGTTCGCAGCTGCACGGGAACCTCTAGTACTGGGGCCACCGCAATCGTTGGTGTCTTTTTCACTTCTCCCTCCTCGGGTGCTGGTGAGGGTGTTGTCTGCAGCGTACTCGTCGAGAGCATTGGACTCGACTCGCAGTCCGACTTGCTGCTCCCACTGCTTGTTGGAGAATTGTCCTCGTTTCTCCGCCGCTCTAACCAATCCACCCCGTCAAACCAGATCATACCTTCCCGCAGCTCCTCGACGACATCTGAGAGTGTCATTTTCGTCGCTTTCATCGCTGGGTCGCAGCCGTTCGCAGTGCATTCGATGACCAGCCGGCGTACGATGTTCTGCATTGCAGGCAGGAGCGTCTCTCGGAGCATCCGCTGGTGGGCATGGTAAGCCATCTCGCATAGCATAAACGACGGCGGGATCTCAGAGAAAATGAGATCTAGATGTGGGTGCTCGCTGTTGTCATCGACATTCCAAGCACACGGATGTGTTGCTCGGAAATCCTGAAGCTCGTCTGGCGTCGTATTCCGGAACCAGATATCTGCAGGCGATATCCACAACCCATCGAGGATACGATGGCGAGCCCAGTCACCCAGGGCAGCATCCTTGACACCCTCTTCAGAACGAGAGAACAGTGATACTCCCTCTTCGTCTTCTTCTTCTTCGATGTCTGAGAGATCTACCTCGAGTTCATCGTCGAGCATCATCTCCTGGCCGTCGTCTAGTCTAGCCGCAGCGATGACCTGATGAAAGAGATCGGCGAGCTTCGTGTGCTTCCGAAGCCACAGCCTGTCTTTCGCCAGGGCAATCACCCTCTCCATACGCCCCTCACCCAGCTCGAGAAAGGTCTCTATTGCCATCCGCGAGCGAGCGTCTGCGGGAGTAAACCTCCGCCCGCCACAAGCCTCCAACTCGTACTGGTTCGTGGCAATCCTGTTGTACAACCACTCCGATCTGCAACTATAGCACGTCGCGTCCACTCCTGGCCAGGCCTTGTTGTCATCGTTCGGGAAGACAAGGACTGTACCCGCAGGGAGCAGGTGGTCCATAGTTCCCTGCCGCAGACACAATCCGCACCAATGTGCAGGATGTCTAGAATGCTCAGAGCATGCGCCACAGTGACCCATCATCGTCGTAAATATAGTGTGTTTGGCGGTGCGCAAGCCCACACCGGTTTGAGGAGAGTTGAGGCGGCATATTAGGCAGGAGCTCATACTGAGGCTGCGCCAGTGCCGGTACGGGGTCATACGCATCAGGGGAGGCGCGTTTGACGATGAGTGTGTGTTTGCTGGTGGCCGGATGATCGCGAGATGCGAACAGGCATCTAGGGGATCGAGAAGCTTGAGGGCATTCGTCCAAAATGGGTGTGTTTCGACTGCAAATAGGGAAGAAAGTCAGTTTCAAGGGAGCAGAACAACAGGACAGTGCTAGACATCTGCAAATCAGTAATAACGATGTAAAAATTTGAATGTCTTGTGTTAACTCTCCCATGACCCATGCCCATTCCAGGCGACATTGCACAATGGATATGAGGTGTCCCATAAATAGGCAAGACCACGGGTGAACCCTCAGGTGTCAGCCACACTACCCTCACCTGTACCCGCGAAAACCCGTACCCATGAAAACGGATGAGGGGAGGGTAAATCCGCGGGTCACACTTGGGTGCTCTATGGCGCATGCAGCGCCGCTTGGAGGCTGAGGCGTCACAGAGTGCTGGGTTTTGCATTGGTTGCGGGTCAGATTAGGTTGACCCTCACCATTGCCCATCGACACCTGTACCCGCAACCCGTGCTCTTGCCTACCCATAAATCGGGGCAGATACAATATAAGAACAAATACAACGTTATAGTCCGGCAGTTCCGGAAGCTGAACACTAGCATTCTGTGGGTATGGGTTATGGGAGAATTAACCGATTCGCATTTGGATGCGAGAATATCCTCTAGATTCTGTGCCTGCTCATCCGAAGGCTTCTACTAATGAACACAAAGAATATGTGTTGATTCCCTTGGGAAAGGCCAACATGGCCTGACTTCTATCAAATGTCCAGAGGGGAAGTGAACATGCACTAGACGCGCAGAAAAATTCTCTGAACGCGACAGTCATTTGTAGGGTATGAAAGCCATGTTGTAAGAAATTCACAACGATTTTGTGTGTGCCGGGGGAAGTGCAGACGCCAGCATTGAGCTAATACATAGGAGATTGACATACCTGCGATGGCCCATTGTGGACAAATTGACATGAAGCGTTCCATGTCGCCTGAATTACGAAACGAAGACCATAGAGATTTGCTGTGCCAATGCTCTCGCAAACTCCAGGTCCTAGGTACATAGCCTTGACTGTGCATCTCATTTAAATAGAAAGTCGCGACATGCCTATCCCAAAAAAGATAAGATTTGAGCCACAGAAGTGTTAATTTTAGATAAAGTAATGGCAGTACATACCGTATAAGTTCAGCTGGCATCTCTGGCCATGATCTCGTCTTCTTCCCCTTGTAATTTCCGACCTTGCTTTCCGTTTTGTAGCCGCCGTCCATTGTTTCTTCTTCGTTCCGAAAGGGTACTGGGCGCGATCCCCGAATTCGGTAAAGGATAGAATAGAGTAAATCTATCTTGTCAGAGTGTATTTATATGTCGTTTTGAGAGTAATAAACTGTAGGATTGGGAGGAGGGTCATGCCCTATGTACGACGTGGGGGATCTAAACAGAGATGGTAAAGAACCGAGGTAAACGCGATCAACAGATGACATACTCAACCCTAACCCCGCCCCGCTTGAGATAGCACTGCCATGATTAATACGCCACAGCACGAGATACACGACAATTAGATAGGCGCCGGCTGCGACGATAGTGATGGAAGTTAGATTTGAATTCATGAACATTCGTAAACATTAGACTTCAATTGTCTCTGACCATTAATGCTTTCAAGAAGCTAGACACCTCCTAAGTTCATTCAAACCCAAGAAGCCCGTTTTCGTGGCCACAATTCTTCACAACATCCGGACTGTCAATGGCTCCTTTTCAGCCCGTTCACTATTCAATTCCGCAGAATAAACTAAACTTCTGTAGGCGCCAGTTTCCAAATCTCCAGTCTCCATGGTGTAGTCACACGTTGCAAGCTGGGTACGTTTACGGTTTTCCCCACACAAGGTTTACTATTTAGGGAAACATAATTGTCTCTAAATGGGTGCAGATAGCTGGGAGCCTCACGACCGTTACCAGTGGGAATGCTATTCAATGATAGATAATGCAGATGGTCGATCGAGCTAAGAACAACGTGTTTCTAACTGCTGTCCCTCAATGGCATTGCATAAACAATTACAGAGTTCTTGCAGGCTCCTGTTTGCGTTAATATTTCATTACCAATGATATTTGTACCTTAGCTGATCTATGTGCCCTTTTCCTTCGAGACTACATCTGTAACCGTACGCCCGCCGACTTGCTTCCCAATCTTCCATGCTGCAAAAGTATGGCCCTGCTTGAAAATCTCCTCGACTTCCTCGAGCGACCTTCCAACGGTCTCCGGATACATGAACAAAACATGAATAAAACATGCAAAGTTGAACGTTCCGAAAATGACGTAGGTTCTCCATGCGATGGTATCGAGAGCCGGGGGGACAGCGTACGCGAGAGCAAAATTGAACAGCCATAAGTTTGCTGTAGCTAGGGCTACTGCCTTCGCGCGTACTTTGAGCGGGTATAGCTCTGCAGGATAAGTCCAGGATACTGGACCCATTGTTATGGCAAAGCTGAATCGCGACGGTCACCCTAGAATCATAGAGATGGAGATAGAAAACGTTCACCAACCTGCACACGAAGAAATATGAGCAGACAATGATTCCAATTGTCGTTGGTCTTCTTTCCTCAGGAATAACCCATACTCGAGACCCATCCACCGTGGCCCAATCTCCAAAACGTGCTTGCAGCCCACCCACAAGGAAAAGGAAAAATCCCATGAGAAGTGTACCAGCGAGAAGCATCGGGCGTCTACCCCATTTATCGATGTAGATGATTGCGGGGATAGTGAAGGCGACGTTTAGCACGTATTGGACCGACTATCAATTATAATATTGAGTGTAGGTTAGATTGATGTGGTCATAAACATACGGTTACCTACGCATGGGGTACTTACCGATGCAATCAGATTGGACCTGGACCCTGTCAGACCAGCACCGCGGAAGACATAAACGATGTAATACCTGCCCAAAGTCGATCAGTTTTCTACTGGAACGCCACTGAATGTAAAGCTACATCATAACATTCATCCCACTCAGCTGAGACCACATCTGTAATGCCATTCCCAAAAAAACTCGACGGGGCATCCCCGGTGCAAAGAGATCCATGTAAGATCTAGCAGCTTGAGTTCGGTCGAAGGTGACCTAGGGGGTGTTCAAGTGAACGGAAAGCCTGCCTGCCAATATAATAATTTCTCACTTGCTCCGTGATCTCTGCGTACTCAAGAACAACCAGGTCGTCTGTACGATCACCACCACCATGGAGGTCTGCAAGAACGTCAAGAGCCTCCTCTTCACTGGATTCAAAGACAGGCATGAGCTGATGTAAGTAGAAGGGGCATCTCACAGACCGATCGTGGTCGAAAAGCCAACGGGGACTCTCCGGGAAAACGGTCATACCCGCAGAAAGGACTACACCGGGGATCATTTGAAGACCCCATGGCAAACGGAAGGAAGCGACGCCGTCGATATATGAGCAACCGAATTGAATGAAATATTGTATCAAAATGCCCCACGTAATCGCCCTGGGAAGCAACTCAGATGATCAGAGCTCGTACGAATGAGAATATGATACCATTGCTGGAGAGACACCATCCTTCCACGAATGCGTGGTTCTGTGATTTCGGCTTGATAGATGGGGACGATAGTACTGGCAATCCCGATAGAAAGACCTGCAACAATTCTACCAACGACTAGCATCCCACGGTTCTAAGGAATAAACCTATCAGAGCACGCCATGATCATCGGGAGGAACTCGTCGTACAACAGCAGCACACTGAAGGATCGCACCTATCACCCAGATCATCCCGGACAGTATTACCGTCGGCTTACGTCCAGAACGATCGGCAATGTATGATACTAGCAAGGCACCGACGAACGAGCCAGCCGGCATAGACGCGACAATGGCTCCTTGTGCACCAGGTCCTGGATTGGAAAATTGTTTCTTGTAGTACGTATTCTGGAGGAATCCGTCATTTAGCAGCGATGTGAGTATCCAACAGGACCTGCCTCCAGCACACCAGACATCGAGGAGATGTCTAGCCCAAATAACCCACCACCGATGCAGGCGAAAGAGCCNACGATGTACTACTGGGAGTGAGAAAACATACTCTGGTGAAAACGTAAGCATGCGAACCGGATTGGATATGATATGCTTATTATACTGAAAACACGAATTAGCTAAGGTACAAAGATAAGATGTATTTCTTACTTGCTTCATTTGTAGGATGTTGCAGTAGTAGAAGACAAAGAGTGTAGAGAGAGAGTGAGGAACCCTACGGAAGATCATCCGACTAGCGTGAGGGAGATTGATGTAATTGAATAGGACTAGGATCATGGGGACGCGGCCAGGATCCTCTGAATGGTCGTGAAAAACTTAGAGATGACCCATGATGGTGAAGTGACATCCTCGAAGCTGCCAGACACCAATGACGATTCAGACAAGAGACATGGGAAGAACGAGGGGTATTATAGCTTTAGCTCGGATATTCATATCCAGTGTCTACTCATCTAAAAGGAGAGAAAATAATTAATGGGGAGCCAACGGTTCTCGACTCGTGAATGCGTGAGAGTGCGGTCCGGTGGCGCCGACAGTTGTGGTCCTCCTTTAAGTTGGCAGTTCACCAATGTCTTCATACCAATCCTAAGTATATTGGTTATGAGATGTAGCAATTGATTGTTAAGTAAAAAGAGCACTCGCCTGCGGTCTCTCTTTAATAAATCTACCCATCAATTCGATACATTCAGGATCATCCAATATAACCACTTCGACTCCTCGCGACTTGAGTAAGTCTTCGTTACCATTAAAGTTGACATTCTCGCAAATAACCACCCGAGGAATCTTGTACAGCAGAATTGCACCACAGCACATGATACAGGGACTGCCATTAGCCACACACACACTATCAGCAAATGACATCAACTCAAGAATTGAATACTGTGATACCTCAGAGTTGTGTACTATCGAATGTATTCACATGAGCTCAGATGATTGATAAAAACACCTTTGGTATCTCACCAAGGTACAGGAGCGATAAATTTCAGCTTTTAGTCTCCCCGCATTCTCTAAAGCAGAGATCTCTCCGTGAAGGGTAGCAGAGCTTTTTTGAATGCGCTGATTATGCCCACACCCCAACATCTCCCAAGCGTTTCCCTGCCCATTCTTGATTATCGTTGATCCAATTGGTNATCCCCCNTGTTTCATAACTTCTCTGAGCTTCCCGTAGAGCAGTCGCCCTACCCTCTAAGTCCATCGGATTCATGTTCAAAGTCATGGCGAGGGTTGGTGGGAAATTGGAATTCTCCCATCACTTAATCACCACGGACCGGTCCCCGATGGACCCGAGTAAGACTTCATAACTGGAACACAACCACCACCACATCACTCATGAACCTTGAAATGAAGCCTGTACATAGTGCTCGAATTGATACTGCTCTGTATATTCGAGTTACGAAATGACTGCAGAACACAATTCCCTGAAATTTTCTTCATTTGTCCTCGATAATTTGCACTCGCAACTTGCTCATGTTTGAGGTGGTTGCCAGGAGTATCTCACAGATCAAAGATGGCGGATCCGGGCATCCAATAGAATCTAGATTTGTCGTCCTGGGCAGGGCTTTGACATTGATAAAAAATGTACATATGCATGGCACACTGGCTTTGCCGTCTTTCTCACTTTCCCTTTCTCTTCTTCTGGGTCCTTGACGGCTTTTCGTCTCCCCATCCTTTCTTTTCGTTCTCTCCTTCGCATTTTTTGTTCGGTTTCTAGTCCCTGCCCCGGTCGGCTTTCTCAGGATTTCGTTTAAGCAAGCAGGACTCTTCCACTTCAGTATATATAGCAATATGTCTTTGACTGCACTAGCTGTCACCTTTTCACTCATTTTACCAGCATTTGCTGCTAATGATTGGAGTGTTCCTTGCACCAGTGGTGTTTGTGAATATTCTCTTCCATCCTCGGACGATTCTGCGTCTGGGTCCCTGAAAATAGTACGTGTTTTACACTTGGTCTCCTTGTCTGGTAGTTCATCTATTACTCGGCAGTGGGGTGCAGAAGGATCAATCTCTGATATTACGGTCGCCGCAGGATGGGAAATTTTGGACTGCTCTTCTGAGAGTTTGTCTCAAGATATCCGTCTTGTGTGCACAGGAGATGACTCTGACCTGTGCGCGCATCTTTATTCTAATGACGGAGCTGAAGGAAAGATAGTGCGTTTGCCCGAGACAGTACGTATTTGGTTGACTCTACATCTCAAACCAGTGCTGATCCTGCACCGTTGTTATAGTGTGGACAAAGTGCTTTTGCCCGAGTCGCTCGCGCGTGGGTATCAGAGGATCAGTCTCTTCCCTCTAGTATTGCGCGTCGTATGGTCCGTCGTGATGGATCCCAGCCAGAAGTCAAGGCTTTGAGCTTGGATACTGATTTCGGTGCTATCGACTCTTCAAAGTAGGTTTGACGTTTTATGCCTATCGGTAATTACCTGACTTTTCATCAGGATGGGACCTGTCAATATTGCTATCCAAGGAGCGAATGTACCAGGGTTTAATGCTGAAATTCAAACACCAGCTATCCAAACACGAAGTCGTTTATTTGACCGAGGGATATTTGACTTCATTGGAGACGCCATCAATAGTAAGAAGCCTCCCTGTCCAGAAGACTAAGATTCTCAAAGTTTTGGTCTTCAGAGATTAAGGAGCTGAATAACTTCGACGTGGATGAAAGTACCAAGCTGCCACCCCTCAATGTTGATCAGAAGTTTAACCTCTTCAATGAGAGCATCTCATGCCCACCCATCGAGGCGTCCGTGAGTGTTGACGTGGACGCCAAAGCCCAGTAAGTTTTCTCGCGTCGCAATATCCAAGGAAGAGTACTGACCAACAAAATATAGTGCTGTAGTAGCTATCGGTGTCGCGGCATCAGGGACCATCGTTCCTCCTAATCTCGATGAATTTGCTATTACCTCCAGTTTGTATTTTAATCATCCTACTTGTTCTTATGTTTACGTTGGGAACCTAGGTTTGTCGGCTCAACTGAACGGGACAATTGACCTTTTTGCAGATGTCTCCGTAAGTATCGTATCTCATGGACTAGAACCAGGTTCTAATCCCTCTTTTAGGGAAGCATCAGCTCCGGAGAGATAACGCTTTTTGAAGTTGGTATCCCTGGTCTCAACTTCCCAGGGTAAGATTCAATCCTTCCCTATGTATCCCCCTAACATTATGCTTCACTAGTCTTTTGTCTGTCGGACCATCGCTCCAGATCAACGCTGAAGCTACCGCCGAGCTCGACGTCAATCTCAACCTCACTGTTGGGGTGAACTACAAGATTAAACGGGCAAATTTCACATTTCCTCCTGACAAGAACGAGGCAGGGGGGTCTTTCAAGATCCAAGACACACGTGAGTCGGCCCTTCTTCTGCAAGCACTCATCTCTGATGAATTGTTTTTCAGCCATCGAGCTCTCTGTTAGCCCCTCGGTCGCTGCTACCGGAACTGTTGAAGCACATCTCATACCAAAGCTCAACCTCGGAATTTCGGCCCTCGGAGATGTAGCCCAGGCTAACGTGTTCCTTGCATTAGATGCCAGTGCCGGTCTCACATTAACTTTGGAAGCTAATGCAGAAGCTGGTACCACCGTAGGCAAACGTTCTCCGTGGAAACCCTACGCTGCAGGCTATCACGGCAACGTCAAGAGATCCATGTTGCCCACCTCGCATTCTCCCATGGATTCCAACGAACCGTCCACAGAATCCGTACAGGTCATGGAGGCTACTCCGACAGTTGCTACTAGTTCAATGAATTACAAACCGGACAGTTCTATGGCTCACTCGTCATCGGCATCGGCATCTTCGCACTCTACTGCAATGGATTCTTCTCCCGCTGAAGCAACTAAAGCGGTCGATCATGGTGCCAAATCCGGAATGGGCAAAGTCGACAAGCCTGGCATGAAGAATTCTGAGGCCTCTGGGAGCATTACTGGTTGCATCGACATCTTCGCTGGACTCGATGTGAGCGTTGGTGCAGATGCGTCGTTCTTTGGGATCTTCGACGTTGGCGATGAGATATCCCTTTTCAGTAAAGACTTCCAGCTTTTCAAGGTACGTTCCAGAGTCCCAATACATTATACTCTCATTCTCCTGCGTCTAACAATGGCTATTTGTTCAGAAATGCTTTGGGACCTCGTCTGCTTCACGTAGATCAGTGCTCAGTTGGCTTAGCAGCAACGCGCATGCAAGGCGGTCCATGTCGTCCTCGCGACTTGTCTCTCGTCAGCTTGGCTTACTTTGTCCAGCAGGCAATGTTGGTGCGGCCACACCTGTGCTCAAGGGGAAAGTGAAAGCGTAAGCTTGTACCAAAACAATGAGACAGGAAGGAGGAAATGCGACAAGGAAGTTCAATACAGCCATGGTGATGCGAAGGAGAACATCCGAATAAATTATTGCGGTTGATTGGTATATAAGTATTATTAGTATAACATGAGTATTCGGAAAGCGATATACAAATAAATTGGACCCCAACTTCTGCAAGTCCCAGCAAGTCGAAAGATAGCAGTTGATACATGGTACTTGAGTCTTTGGGAATAGGGTTAAATGCAAGATGGGGGAATGGATCACTTTCGCCTCTTCGCACTGTTCCTGGTGCTCAAGATTTCATCCAGCTCCCTCATTGACTTCCCACAAATACAGTTCCATTTCTTCTTGTGTGATTTCTGCAACATTGATTAATAATGGCTTATTCTTACAACATGAATTGATGAGTACTTACAAAACAGTGTGCTCTCATATCCTCAACCTGAGTGAGACGGAAGTGAGCTGCATCATCTTCAGCTATCGAGGGGCTGTCACTGCTATGGGTCAATGTGAACGTGGGATGACGATTTACACAGGGAAGTAAACTTACAAACACAGTAGACAGACAACTTCTCCTTTCCCGAGATATGCAAATGCAATTTGCAACGGTTTCGCAAGATCTTTGAACATTATTCCTGAGAGCGAAACTTCGGTTAGCAAAGGGAAAGGGAAGGAGGAGAGAACATACGTGTCTCCGCAGGAATAAATGTCTCAACGGGCTCAGCTTTTATGGAAACCTCTGGAGGCTGAGGCGGGACAACTGGAACTGGCAGACCAGATATGTCGCCGTCAAGCACATGCTTCTTCTCCCCCGTCTTCGCTGTCTCTGACTCAACAACATCAACGAGAACTTCCTTGACTCTCCTATCCAAGTAACTATCCCGATTCTTCAACCATTCATCTATACCCATTCCTTCCGAAGGGTTAGCGACACTCTGATTTGGCGGATGGACGGCCAGCTCCTTTGGATCAGGGTTTCCAGCAATGATCGCGGCAAGGATGGCTCGGAATTCTTCCTCTGTACTCAAGTAATCAGCTTCGATGTTAGGTTCAAGAGAGGCACGCAGGGGGGTCGGGGGATGTTCTACGGCTGAAGTCAACGGCTCGAGGTTTTGGGGAGATGGCATAGAAGGTGCTAGCGGAATAGCAATAGGCTCAGATGTAGCAGCGCTAGGAACATTTCGGATTTTCTGAAGGGCTGGTGAAATAGATGTCATCAGAGAATGCGGGGTTGGGCTTCTTGTTCTCAAAGGAGTCGGCACAAGCGTAGGTGTTCGAACTGGTGTTGGTGTTGAACGTCGAGAAGATCGGGACCCTGTTGGCGACGATGAAGTGGATGTTGGTTCTGGAGTGTCTACTCCATCTGCCAACTGCGAATTGTTGTGAAGCGGTGACTATACNATAACATAGAGTTAGGGGTAGACAATCAGAGTCAAGTAATTTTCTTACCTCTGCAGTTGCAATGTCGTAAGCTTCATCCGTATGATCCTCATCACGCCGCTTTCGCTTTCTCGAAGGCTGTTTCATTTCCTCCAAGCTGCAGTCCACTCCGGGCTATGCATTATCAATTAGTCTGTAAACCAAATCGAGATATACACGGCGCAGCTTGCCAGTTCTTTATCATCCTCTGAGGTCCACTCAGGCTATTATTCACATCACTATTCATGCTCAAAAAATGACTCAGGAGGATACTCACTAACTGGACTTCAAGTCCGGCATTCCGAATAAACTCCAGCAAGAACTCCCGGTCCTTTCTCAACTTTTCGACCTCCCATTTGCCTTCGACTTCATCTGTATGTCTATTGGATGCTGTACGCCGTCGTTTTGGTTGTTGTAGTGTGTCCTCGTCTGTTTTCTGTTTGTCCCGTGCCACCTTGGCCAGGCGCCTGCGTTCTTTCCGCTCCTTCTCCTCAACCAATATCTGCAGCTTCGAAACCCTCTCCGCTTTCTGTCGGGCCTTCAGAGAAGATGCATCAGTATCGAAGAGGTGCTTCGCGGCCTCCTTCGCCTCAACCAACTTTTGTAACTTGGTGATATTCTCTGGCCTCTGCTGCTTCGCCTTGTCATCGTCTTTTGTGGCTGGTTCCGCCTTCGCTGCAACCAGCCTCTGCAGTCGCGTTATCTTCTCCACTCTTGTCTTGTCCTTCTCAGGGCTAGCCTGCTGCTCCGCTGCCAACATGTCACTGAAAGGAACGGACATGCCTGAATCTGTGCCCTTCTCCGTCTCTCGCGATGTATAGAAGTATTTTGGAAATCCGCCATACCTGAGAGGCGGCTTTTGAGATGAGGAGAAAGGGGAAGGGATGACGGGCGCTAGGGAGGGTACCACAACGGTATCAGAAATAGGCATTTGGGATGAGGCGGCGGATGTGGGTGGATGCACTGAGTCTGGATGGGATTCGAAAATCTTTGAGGGTCCGTTAGATGTGCTAGTGGGTGAAGGAGAGGTTGCACTGTGAGAAGAACAAGATATCGTAAGGTCCGTGGGCTTCGAAAGAGGGTGGGACGGAGGAGTCGCAGATTTGGGGTTATTGATAGAGGCATCCTGACCATTTTGGTTCGTGAGACCAAGCCGCATGGATTTGCAAGGTGGCTGCTGGGTAGCTGAAAGAGGGACGACATTGGATGTCACTGAGCGCCGAAGAGTCGGTGGGGAAGGAGTGCCAGCATTGTCTCCATCCGTACTCGGGGAAGGGGAAGGCGGACAGGATGGGTCATGTTTTGAGTGAGGCTGTGGCAGCAGTGGAATAGGCGACCCATCTTGTTCACACGCAACCTTCGACTGTTGGCCGAATGTGGCAGGTTGAGAGGACGGCCGCTCAGACCAAGGTGTGGGTTTGGGTAGAGATAAGAGAGAGGTAGTCCTCCGTCGAGCAGGCTAAATAGGGGTATATTAGCTGCAGAATCATTACGAGACCTACGTATTCTAGCCTTACCTTGTTGGAGTTCCCATCACGAGTAGCAGACGTCAATGAACGCAAAAGTGGACTCTGTCTGCTCCGCTTCTTCGGCGATGACACCATACGCAGGTCGAGTACAGGTGTTGAGCGTGGAGGGGTAGACGTAGACTCCACCGACGAGGCCTTGGAAGATGCAGCCGCCGAAGGTTGGGACAATCTCTGCTTTCCCTGTGAAGAAAGGCCTGAGACGGGATCAATTTGGGAGGTAGATGAAGCAAGTGGGGAATCATTCGGCTTAGGAGTAGAGAGTGTAAGAGACGGAGATTGAGATCCTGAAGATAAAGGGACACTGTCCGCTTTCCTGCTCAACGGTCCGACTTTGGAAAGCGGACCAAAGGGTGACCGCGTTGTTACCTCCTTCACGGATTCACTAGGCTTTCTTGGTGAGTGCCCCGTTTTCGACAGTGGCCCGAAAGGTGCGCGAAAAATGCGTTCAGTGTGGTGCAAAGACGGTGATGGGGATTTCGACCCTGGTGGTTGGGGTGACAATGGGCGTGATACAACTCCTTTCGTAGAGATTGTGGATGGAGATGGAGACGTCGCCCCATCCTGAGAGGCAGTCTTTCCCATAATTTTTGAAAGTGGTCCGAACGGAGAATAGGTTGATACTTTACTTTCTGGTTCTGGGGGCTTTTGACTATTCGTCAGAGAAACTTTTAGAGAAGGGGAACGAGAAGACTCTCGATGTGTTTCTGTCTGCGATGTAGCTCGTTCCGGTGAAATTCGATGTGGGATTATAGCTGAGACTGCAATACCAGTCGGTGAATGAGAGGGCGTTGCAGGGTCGGGTTTGGAGATGCTTGTAAAGTCTGTTCCAGCCAGAGCCCTGGAAGGACTTGAATCCTCGGCAGAGAATAAGCTGCCACCAGATGGCGAAACAGTTACTGCTGGAGAAACTTGCCGTTTGGGGGACTCGATCCTTTGTTTCTTGCAAGGGGGTTCGGAAGGTGTTGAGAATGTTGTACTTTTCCTTTTATTTCCGTCCTTTTCTCTCTGCAGTTCCCTTTTGTCAATTTGCTTGACAACATCTGTGACAAATTTAAAAGTAGAGCCTTGGTCTGTCTCATGATAAGTCCCTGAATTAAGAGTACTCGACAAATCAAGGCGCACATAGACTCATCCTTTTGATACTGTCCCGTAGCACCCAGTTGATTTTTCCTCCTTTCGAGTCCGTACAATGCAGCACTCGTTCCGGATACTCTGGATGTACAATTTCCTTTTTGCCCGGGTCTCGACTGGTTTTGGCCCATCTCTCCCAGATATCTTGCGCTTTACCATATAGTACGTGCAAATTGGCGGTAGTATCGACGTAGATATCCCCTGGCAGACCAATACTGTCAGCTGGAGGCCCGGAACCGCGAAAGTGCCTATAATAGACAACTTTCTTTGCACCCGTGGTACTAGCTGTGTGCGTAAACTGGTGATCAAAAAATTGGGCAGATTCTTCCATAGTAGTCGAATAGATGATTATAGAGAAATCCCGGACTTCCTACGCACTCGACATGGTGGTAATGAGAAAGACGCGCAAATCATTTCCCGTTATGGAATATCGCCCGGGAACATATATGTCCCACCCCGGTCCCATTCATGTTATCCTCGAACTTCAAGCCTAAGCTTTACAAAGGCTCTACGCTAATGGTATGCATTGTGTGAAACTCCTACCAGGGTTCCCAAATTATCAGGCAATTACTTGTTACACTCGCGCTCCCGTCATGGCTCGGATAATAACCATTAACCTCCTACCTTGTTCAACTCCGTACGGCGCGTTATGCTCCTAACGCGACCATAAAACGAGGCACCGACTCGTCTCTATACGTTCGGGCCAAAACATTGTAACTACACTACTTATATGGTGACGAACTTTCTGCTACCAAAAAATCAGCCTGACGGATGATCATTTCCGTGCAGTGGGCGACGACCGGCGCTTAATACAGTGATTCAGTGCTCGGCGCTTTTGAATCCGACTTTCAATCTAGCAACTTGCCCGTCTCATGATGGTTTTCTGGCCGTACCCGAATTTCCTTCACAACTTAGTACCAGAACTCGGTGAGCAACGGGACAACTCCAAGGGGCCTGGGTTCCAGCATCCCGTTGGTCAGTCGAGTTCAGCCATGACATAGGAACTCGACTGGTTCCAAGGTTGAAATACATATATCATACGAGACAATACGTTCTATTCGATCTACGTTTTGCTCGAAACTGGCACGCATCGGATAGATGTTAGTAGGGCCCATTGGACCTCTATATACCATGCCTAAGTACTAGGCATTTAGCCACAAAGTTTCTCGGCGTGATTGAACTGGCTACTATTTAGCCATTCTGTGAAGCTGTATCTCTCTCAAACACTGCACCGACTAAGGTTTACTCAGTTGCAGGATTGCGACCCGGCCCATGCGTAGAGCCCAACTCGACTGATTACCTTCCTTCCAAAACGTTCGGATGGACATTTCGTAGGCGCTGCAAGCCTGGAAACCCAAGAGTATAAGAGAAGGTGAGCATCTCAGTATGTATCACCCATTCTATCCTACAATGTGCATTTACGTTCTCCTCATCAACGTTTACAGCTGCGGCTGTCGAACTCCTCCTCAGCGGACTCTAATGGTATTCGTTTCGTCTACTTAAGCCAATACACGAACTCCCGCTCACTCTTTCTCTTTTACAGCGTCGTTGTCCGTTTTTTCCGGGAGGATGTGACGGATCGCCGAGGTAGTTTATTTCCTCAATGATTTTGCCACGCTAATGATAATGGAATCAAGTGCACAATATCCACAGAACCATCAGTTTCCTCAGCCCTGCCGCCCAGACTGTCGTGGTCGTCGAAGGTGAAAAGTCATTTTGACGGGGTGAGCTTACAGGATACCTCCTACGCCGAATGAATCTTGAATTATACTCCAGTTCACGCATGCTTACTGTTATGACCGTGTATCTTTCCTCACGACGCAAGCTTTGCTTTCTCGAAGTTTGCTTTGAATATGTTCGTATCCTTTACTACAATAGTCGGATCTGCACGTTTATGTTCTCATATCCTCTGTATCTATTATACTCCCCTTATGTATTTTGGATCAGAGCTCTTTATTATTCCAGAGTGCACTCGCTGTAAAGGTAATATTCTACTGTATTCCCTTACCGGTATCGTGGAGCAATTACGGAGTCGAAGGTGTATTCCCGCCATCCATTAGGCCGGTTTCTGGCATAGTATTAAGCAAGTTGAGATGAAGAGGCTCGAGGAAACCTCCACCAAACTCGAGCCTAGGTTGAAAGAACTTGCAAGTTGTGTTAAACCGCCGCCTCAAACCTGACAACAGTCTCATCCAGCTCATCGTACATCAGATGGTGTTTCAAATAAAATGCTCGCTTTTCTCATACAGGAGGTGTTTTTACGATGAGGTTGTAAACTTATACCATTTTAGTGTGTGGCACCAAGCATTATGACTTTAAAAAATTAAATTTACACCGTACTGTCTTCATTTCCACGTCTACTCAAACCTTCTGATGCAGAATCCAAAACATTACTAGTCTCCCGTAGTCAGACCAAACGAGCCAAAATAAGACAGTCGTTATTTTTTGATGTATGGTCTGATTCTAGACGCGCCCCCAAAGCTGGACCACAGATTAGTGGTCACGTTTATTTCCTTTTTGGGTGGCTTGAACAGTGCTGTCTACGAAAATGCATA
>LBLO01000286.1:0-33188 GCA_004354395.1 Chondrostereum purpureum | reverse complement strand
AGTGATCNAACAAGTATCTAGACCTATGAAAATTATACTTCTAGTCTCAATTTTACACACCGATCTCTCATTATTTTACTTTTCGAATACTTATTTCAAGTGCGAGAAAAACAGAGTGATCGCGTATGAAATCGAAGCTGATCGCATCAGACCCCTACCCCTACCCCTCCCTGTATCCGCCGATACGATCTCGCTCACCTCTTGGTGTNAAATCGGGCCGTAACGTAGCAGAGAAGTACAGATGTGAGAGGGGTCTCCGGGGTACYTACAGCTTTGTTCGGCCTCGAGTCGAGACCCCCTCATCTCTGTGAAGCGCCTACATCAGATATGACAAGAAAATAAGAGATTAAAAAAGAGGCCTCATTTAATGGGCGTGTTTGTTTCCGCCACAGCATGTATTTGGGCACAGGGCTAAAGGCGAGTAATGGATGTGACCTTGATAAGATGAGATTTCATTGTTGCATGCATGATGAAGAAGATGATAAGATGAAGGCGGGTCACGACTCACACCATTAAAAGTCTGGTACATAGCATTGCTAGTAAGACCCTAGATGGTGGCGGGTGAAGTTCGAAATCTTTGAAATAAAGCCCGTAAGGTGAGGATCTCGTTAAGATCATGAATATATGATGGATCATCTAAAATTTAAGGAAGGCAGG
The DNA here is from genome assembly GCA_004354395.1 of Chondrostereum purpureum. Taxonomy (NCBI): domain Eukaryota; kingdom Fungi; phylum Basidiomycota; class Agaricomycetes; order Agaricales; family Cyphellaceae; genus Chondrostereum; species Chondrostereum purpureum. The sequence goes on along the minus strand of LBLO01000286.1, from coordinate 32,531 downwards.
GAAATGAGAGTCACCACCGTGACGACGATTCACATCGTAAACACCTAACGGTAGACCTAGAGGCTCGAGCTAACCTCAAGTAAATAGACTTGACTAGCCCTACGCGTGTCGCCATAATGATATAGATAGGGACTCTGCGTGCGTGTATAAATTATAATAGAAGGCCCAGTCCGTAGGAATATGTACGCCGTGAGGATCTCGTCAAGATGATGATGATGGTGCGTGGATCGTTGAAAACCTGTGAAAGATAGGAAGGGAATCGACCTTCCTTCCTCGTTCAAACGGCATACCAAACTGTCCGGGCTGTTGACCGAGGGGAAATCCCATCGACCGTACTTCAATTTATATACGCGTTCGTCGATGTACATTCGAAACAGGGAATATTCTCCGTTGTAGCAGAAGGAATTTCGGACGGCGTAAGAACACCAGCGGAAGGGTTATCTAGGCCTCATGTGAGAATCCATCAAGAGTGAGCTTGGACAAGGATCGTCGACTTACATTTCTCAAGAGATAAGCTAAACTTGCAACACTTTCCCTCCAGCACTCAGTCTTATTCAACGAGAATGGGGATGTAGGGTATACATATTTCCGATTCTTTCGCGAAGTATCAAGTGTCTGGATGAACGATGGACGACGTTGCCGTTTTACTATAAACTCGGGACGCTCATTATTGATGGATAGATACCTCGAGGACCTGGGAGTGTATGTACATATCGCTCAGTCATCCTCAAGTATATCAAGCTCATGAGAGTGGGTTATAGATAGAGTACGCGTATCCGTCTTCATAATACTCCACTTATTACCAAGGCACCAAGCTTATGGCATATTACAAAGGCAAAGAGGCACCAGCACTCAACAGTTTTATGGCATTCCGACGAACGTGTCCCTCGGCCAGCGACATAACAACCACCCAACAGAATGGAGAATACCGAATTTGTATTTATATTGCCTTTTTCAAGCACACGAAAGCAAGTAAAAAGGGGATAGGCAACACTGAAAAAAATTTGCTTCCGGCGTTTACCGTCCATAAGTACGCGGCAATCTCCCGCTCGCAAGGTCATCGGAAGAATTCGAGGAAAGACCGTTGAGTCCGTATCTCTATCTCTTCAGTTGGGTTGTTGCTGCAGAGAGATGCAGCGTAAAAGGAAAGTTCGAAAGGTAAAGGTTTCAAGAGAAGGAATCGAGATAGGGCAGCCATGGCCTTGGGAGGGGGAGGGATGTACATAATCGGGGATCCTCCTTAGTAGACCAGCCAGGGGAACAGATGCGTAGTTAACGACAACGTGATGGCCTTGGGTGCCGGTTTGTAGTGCATTCGTATGCGTAGCAGTATATAATCCAGATGGGTGTTGTGCGCCGGAGGCGGTGGGTAATACGCGTCAGTGAAAGCCACTCCTTCCACGCAGAGGTTGTTGCGGATTTGTAGTGTGGCAGATACCCTCGATATACCGACTCACCGCAGGTAGGTCTTGTGGTCCACTTGCAGAGGATATGTGAGTCAAAACTTTAAAGAGTCGGATCCTGGCGAACGGGATGCCAAGATGCCAAGTGTTGTGTCGCGTATATGGTAATAAGAAATATATAATGTTTTAGATGAAGTAGGATAAAGGGGGTGATGAAGATTCCGGGCTTGGTTAGAACTAACGTCAATGTCAAGAGAATAGAATAACTTCTGGGGGAGAAGGAAGGATTGGAAAGAAACCATACGTGGCTGGAATTAGGCAGTTGTCGTTTGCCGGATCTAGAACCGGAAATGGAAGCTGTGTTTCCATTTCTTTTCGAGCGAGATGGAAAATAGGTGTGACGGATGTGACTGACGGTGGTGATGTAAGATTTGTTTGAGATCGGGGGTGTCAGAAGTCCTTGTCGTTTCCCAAAATGTTGCCCGATCATATAGCCAAGTCCCAAGAGTTTTGAAAAGGGCGCCACTCTCCTTCTTACCCAATCAGCCAACTTCATAAGTTCAACTTCCACCAGCAAGACGGACCCTTTCCCTTYTTTTCTTTACCAACACTTGTATTTCCTTCCACCAAGGGAGAGAAATACGGTAGCTCAATAACCCAGGCCTCCAGTGACATCAGTTGTTGGCTATTAATTAATGTCGCTGGTCACTACTTCTCTTTTGCCGCCAGCCCCCGCCCCCACACAGAGTCGGAGTACGCCAGGCTCTCCACGGCGCAGTCGCATACGCTTTGCACCACTTCCAGACCCACGGAGGTCCGTGTTAATCACTGACGAGGGCACAGAACTCCCGTTCAGCAACTGGGCACACAGCTATGACATTGACTTTGAGTATTACGACCCAAAGAAGCCACAGGACGCGGGGGAAAGTATTCTGACCCCAGCGTCAATTCCAGCCGCGGTTTCTATCGCTGCTCTTTCCTCGTCGTCGCCAGCAGCGTCGCCTCGGATCACAGCAATCCATGATTTGCCTCCGCAATCTACCCCCCAAGAGTACCATTCAGGAGCTTACCCCCACATCTCGAATCCCATTCTTCCAACTCTTCCAATTCATCGTCAAATTCTTCAGTTTCCTCGGACGGGCAATACCCATCGAGATGTTCTAGTCTCCACACACTTACACCGACACAAAGCATCGACCAGCACCCGCCAGTCTCATCGAACGCGTCTATACTCTCTCATGGGACAGAGACACCGACGCACCACCACCACCATTCGTTAAAACCGAGGCTATTCAATAACATTTCAACGGATCAGTTTTTGTCCCTAGGGACCATTAATCTTTTCCGCTCTGCCTCCCGCTCCTCTCTATCCCGCCACACCAGTAAGGAACCCCCTCCTTCATCATGGGGACACCCACTAGAACGATGGACCAGCGCGTCGTCGAATCATTCCACTAAAGCCAAAGGTGGCAGTGGCTTGCCGATGGAGAGGACACAGTCGACGCAGTCCTACAAGGGTGAGAACGTGCGCACCAAAGGCGGGTTTTCCAGTTTGAACCCCTTCTCGTCGGGTAAGAAGTCCAGAAGGCCCAATAGCAGCCAGGGTTTCGCAGACGGCCGGGAGAATGGGATGATCGCGACCATGCATACTGGTTCGCGGAAACCAGCCACGAAGATGTTGAATGGAAGAATTTATGGCGGAGGACGGAATCGGCCTGGTGAGCTTCTCCCATTTTCACTTCGCTTTGTCCTTATCGGCGAGTGCTTTTCAAACGTATGAGTGCGGAGGCTGGAGTTTGCTACTAATTGATCGCTACATCATACGGTCCGCTAGCATCCCCGCATGATGACGAGGAATACATCGTCTGTTGGGCTAGACTAGTGGTGCAATGATCGTCGGGCACCTTGCTTGCAAGCGAGGGTTCTCGTGCTCCTTCTCACCTCCTATCCTCATGCTGTTGCACGTGTGCCGACTGYTTTCATTTCGTGAATTATCTGCTAACACGTTATTTCTATCAGTATCTGCGGGCGGATCACCGCACAATCCATTCGCGAACGTCAAAGACGAAGAACCCGAGTTTGTAGAGTGGGGCTACGGCGGGATGGGTTCTGTTAAGAGCACCGGTGTCGGTGGCTCTGTTTGGGGCAAAATACAGAGCTCAGGTGGGATTGCTGAAGATGACGAGGGCGACGATGGCAGCGGAATGGCCTGGATCAAGAAGAGACGAGAGCAACGTGAGAGGGAAAAGAAGGAAAGAGAAGAGAAAGAGAAAGCCGATGCAGAAGCTGCAAAGGCTAAGGAGGAGGAAGCAGAGAGAAAAGCAACGGAAGAAGTCGCCTCTGCTACCAGTCTTCATCATCCTTTGACCAAGACACACTCGCACACGCCAAGCGTTGGGAGCATGTCGACCATCAAGCCTCTGTCCTCGATCCTTTCGCCCTCTACGACAACATTATTGTCCCAGACCGCAATTGTAGACTCGCCTGCTTCGTCTCCTCCGGCATCTCCTAGTGTAGGAAGTCCTACGCCATCAGGAATGCGGTCGCCACCGGTCACACGGTCCTCCAGCCTCGCTGCACCTACTTCACCTCCTACGTCTGCCGGAGATGACGACCATGTCTTGACCGCAGTCAAAGTGCCTATGCGGCCTCTTCACCAGCATCATAAATCCGGGTCCATCCACATCCTCAATGAGGAGGATAAGGATAAGAACCCCGGTAATCTCAGTTCATCGTCAGAGACTTCGTCTTCATCTTCTGAGGATGAGGATGACGATAAGGACAAGGCTGAAGAGGAGGATGAAGACGAAGACGATGAGGACGACGATAACAGGACGGAGGAAAGCAGAGCAACGTCTTTGGGAGCAGGTGTGGAGAAAATTAGTCGGCATCACAAAACCAACTAGAGATTCAAAGCGAACTCGACAACTACAACATTATTCGGCATTTTTTTAACCTCTTTGGCATCATATCTTTCTTCTCTCAAACGCACATCTCTCACTATCTTCGCGCACATTTCTCTTTTTCTGGTTTTCTGTTCTTTGTATCACCATCAAGCACGCTCGAAGATCTCGTCTCTTTTTTTTTATCACTCAGACAACATCAAATCATTTATGCATATATGCTTCCTCACCCCAACAATCCCCCAACTCCCTACCCAATTGTATTCTAAACACGTACATAATATTTTTTCGTCTCGGAAACCATCACCCCTCCTTTTGGTGTGTTCCTTCCTGTTGCTGGCAATCTTGGCATCTGTTGGCTGATGCATCCATTCTTTTGTTAGACTCCGTTAGTGCTGTCTTGGCACTGTCGTTCCTCCCATCCCTCTGCCTCTTCCCCGTGTGGGAATACACAACTGCCACGCAAGCATCATATATGTTGTATATGCTTTCTCTCCCTTCTATCCTACAACACCCCTCTCAAAAATGCATTACATCTGGTGTTATAAGTCATCACTTACATTATCCCTTGCATCCTTCCTTCTCCTTCTCTAAAATCGTACATATACCCTCTATTCTTGTTATTCACTTGTGTATATACTATTGTACCACGCTTCTTTTTTATATTCGTCTGTACATATCTTGTCCTTCCTTCCCCCTCCCCTTCCTCCTCCTACCATGGTTATTTTTCTTGCGGCTCCTTTTGGGTTTTTGCTTTCGATTGTGGTATAAATTTGCAAGTCGTACATCGAAGACAGACACATTAGTTAGTTAGTTAGTATCTTATTTAATTCTTTATTATTTTGAAGCTCATTTCATGCTACTCGCATAGCTATTCACTTATTGTCCCTTCGTATACGAAGATGATTGTGAGTCTGCATTCTTGGTTAAAGATGCCCTTAATGTGTAGCCACATCATGTTACTCCGGTCCATTAGGTTTCTTGAACGTTTTCAGTCACTTGTTCTTGTACCACAAACGAGCCAATCCGAATCCTCGTCTTATCTGCGATGTAGGCTGTCTATTCATTGTTTGTATGTACCCGTCAATCCGATGGCTTTGTGTAACTGTTCATCAAGATGAACCAGAACAGTGTACTACTCAGCTGATTGTTTTCCCTCCCTTGTCATATTTAGCGCTTGGCTGCTTCCGAGATGGGCTGGATTTTTGGGGGTTGAGAAACTAGCTGAGGAATTACAGGGGATGTCGGCCTTTTCCGCGATGTAATATGCCAGCTACCGACCGTATGTTGTACTTTTGGTACCTCACGCTGGGCGCTCATTTCCCCGAAGCGCCCTCCAATTTCTCAGCCTTCTGCATCGCATACTTGTTTAGTTCCCGTCCCATCTGTCGAAACATTTATTTCGCTGCCCATATGTGTACCGCGAAACCCGAACAATGATGAGCGCGTAGATCATCCCCAGCCATGAAGGAGAGAGTATAAAGTGAATGTAAGTGAGGCTATTGTGCCTCTTTCCTTCAAACATTTTATTTCCTCTCTTCGTTCCATCGAGCTCGTTTTCTTTTTTTTCAGACTGATTCTCTTCACGTCTTTCGTTATGCGTTCATTGTCTGTATTTGCACTTCTTTCCGCTGTTCCTTCTGCTGTTTGGGCGGCGACGTATCAAGTCGAGGTTGCACCTGATNGGGTGATCGTGTTCAGTCCGGAGACTGTGGTTGCTCAGGTTGATGATGAGGTTGTATTTACTTTGTAAGATCCCTTGTTCTCTTCCTTTTTCCTAGGGTGGTGAATTGATGCATTTTTCGTGATTTAATAGCAATCCAAAAGCCCACTCAGTGACCCAGTCCAATTTTGATGCGCCGTGTGTGAATAATGGTGGTTTCGACACGGATTTGTAAGTGTATTTCCATCTTTAATTTTTCTGTTGAAGAGACCCATATATGTTTTGTTATGACTATTAGGACACCGGTCGCTGCTGACGCCGCCGAACGTCCGACAGCCACATACCGTGTCAGCGAAACCACTCCATTGTGGTTCTACTGCAAACAACAAGGTCACTGCGGTCAAGGGATGGTCTTTGCCATCAACCCTCCTTCAGAAGGCGCCGAACGATCGTTCTCCGCCTTCAAACAGCTCGCTATTCAGCAAAACGGTACCGCGACTTCTTCAGATTCGTCCTCTTCCGCCGCAGAGACCACCACGTTCTCTACTCCACCAGAACCACACTGGGAGAGTGCCACCGCTACGGTGACTTCTTCTGATTCGACCTGGGTGACCACTTACACGAGCTACGATGGAACTCCTGCTCCTACCTACGCTGCGGCAGGACCCCAGAACTATATTATCAAAGTTGGAGGTGAGGCGGGCAATATTTATGACCCGGCGAACATTACTGGGGTTGCTATCGGAGATACTGTTACGTTCGAGTTCTATGCAAAGGTGTGTTAGGATTTCTGTCGAAGAAAACTTTGGAGCTGACGTTCTGGTGCTGGTCCAGAACCACACTGTTACACAAAGTACCTTCCCTAACCCATGTCAGAGGAAAGATGGAGGGTTTGCGTCTGGATTGTAAGCACTTTTCACTCATCTCTGTGATTCCCTCTAGAATTCAATATGTTGTTGGACTGTCTAGCCGTCCTGTCACCCCGGACCAGGCCACTGTAGATACATTTGTGATTACTGTTAACGATGTGAGTAGCCCTGTCCTCCTCTCCAGGAAATATTTGACTGATAAAATATCGTTGCAGACGGCACCTATCTGGGGCTACTGCGGTCAAGCTCAGCATTGCCCTTCTGACGGCATGGTCTTCAGCATGTACGTGGTGCATCTATTACTTACCTTATCGGATACCCTGCTCATTATTGGAATTATGCTCTTTCCAGTAATGCTGTAGAGAACGGACCTAACAACTTTGCCGCCTTCCAAGCGTTGGCGAAGTCTGGAGGTAGTACCAGTGGAGGAGGAAGCAACAACTCTGACTCTGGTTCARGCTCTGGGTCGGGGTCAGGCAGCGATAGCTCGGGATCGTCCGATGACAATGGGGCTATTGCTCTCAGCATGGGGTCAATTATCTCTATGTTGCCCGTGTTCCTCGCCGGGCTCGCTTTAGTTTAATTTGTTTTTCTTGGGACCTCGGACTATAGTTTCTAATTATTAATATTTCATTAATTATGATGACATTCGTGTATGCATGGTAAAGCTGCAGGCCGCGTATGCATCTAGTAGACAATGCTCTAACTCCCTGGTGCCACCTCTTGTACTGGGATCCCAGAGTCCGCTTCATGGTTAATCTTAAGATGCCCTCTATCTCCTAGTCTTGTCATCACGGAGTCTCCTACTCGAACTCTATTATGGAAACAGTAGCTTGGTAGTTGAGGGTACGTATGTATAGTTGCCTCCAGGCTCCCTAGAAGGGCTTGCCACAATGCAGTGTTGATGGTTTACCGAGACTTTCACACGTCGCGTAGTCCCCTGTTGACTTCCACCACGAGCATACATCTACCAGGAAGAGAAAGTATGCTGCCCCAAGAGATCTTCGACCTCATTGTAGGACACCTAGAGGGGRTCCCATCGTCTTTAAAAGCGTGTAGTACCGCATTTAAAGCCATCGCCTCCACCACACGCGCTTATTTGTTTCGTCGGGTGGGTTACCATTGGGGGGAAAATAGAATTCAAGGGCTCAACACACACTGTCATCATTTGCTTCATCATGTGCGCGACTTGGAGATTACTTATCTCTCCACCACGGATGAAAGCAATCCATGGCTCAACCGTGAGGCCGCTAGTCACTTTTTCGAGGGCTCGGGATCACTTGATTCGCTTGCCATATATCTGAGCTCCTGGAGCCAACTTCGACGTACGTCAAGGAATTCCTTATACGAACTGATCCCAAAACTCTCATGTTCCATGACTTTGTATTTCCTTCGCCACAAGATTTTGTAAATTTCCTTAGTACTTTCCCATCTGCTCGTACCATCTCCCTCAGTTCTCTTGGGTTTGATGCTTCTGAAAGTATACCCCCTGGTGGGATACCTTCTGGAGGCGGAGTTAGACCGACTAACCTCGAGCTCAGGACGCTGGGCCGCGAAGAATATAACGATGCAATCCAGATATTCTTGAACCCCCTTGTCGACTTGTCTGAGGTCCGTCTGTTCAAATGTGGGGTAGACCGTCGTGCGGAAAGCATCCCTGTCATAGAGACGGTCTTTTCTGCTACAGCCTCATCATTCGAAGGCATTTCAATCGATGCTGTTGAAGGAGCAGGTGCACTAGTCATGAATGGCAAGTCTATTTCTCCCATATTGATGTCCTGGTGCTTACCTTGAGGAAACATCTATAGCTATTGAACGCGGTGTCCTCAGGCTCCAGAATGTCCCAAACCTGGAAAACCTGAMYATTAAAGCCTGCGACGAGTCCCCGTCATGGGTGCCGGCCCTCCTCAGCACCCTTGCCCTGAAATCACATCCATGTGTTGTTGAGTTATCGTATCTTGCCAGGCCGGAGATCCCATTGCTCCCAGAAGATCCAAGTCTTCATGCTGCCCTTATCCAATCCATTGATAGAATCCCTTGGGCGGACATAGACAACTTGTTTAGCGAAGGAGGATACAGTCACTCAAACTTCGCATCGAAGTTTTTCCACACTCAATTATGTTCATGGACAGTCACCAAGTGGAGTTCTTCCAAGAGTTTGCAGACACGAGGATCAAACCACTGGTAAAAGAGTATCTCACTAGTCGATTAACAAACCTGCACGAATTGGGTTTGCTTCACATGTTAGATTGCACTGTGAAGGTATTGTAATACATTTGATATTCTGAGGTTAATTCAACGCATGTCTTGATGTGTTCCCTCATAACTTCGAGATATTCTTACAAATGTCAAGTGCCCTGTTGGCGCCTCGAAGGCGTTTCCCCATAACAAGTCTACGAAGTCGGATGATCGGATGATACTTGACTGCCCTGCTAAGGTATACTTACCAGCAGCACTCTCAATTCAATTGAGGGGCTCCCTTGGATACCTCCTCACGGCCTTTAGATATTCTTCCCTGTCCTCCAAAGCAAACTCCAAAGGCCGTGTCAATGGCTCGAAGGCAACGCCCCTGGCGTCTAGATCTTTCAAGCGTGCCGCAGTAGCAGGTCTTGACTTGTTGACGCTGTATATTTTAACTCGGTGGCATGAGGAGGTGACGTGAAGGTCCCAGCTGGCGGGATGGTTAATGAGGGCGCTGTTTGATTGGGGGAAAGGCTTACTTCCATGCCGAGCGAACGAAGGTGGGTTCTGTATTGTTGGAAGAATCCCACGTACGCACACAAAACTCAAGCCATCCTTCGGCATCGACGGGTAGGTCAATTTTCCATAGACGCCATGCATGATAGTGCTGGAACCGTGTCCATCAGACTCAAGAGGACCTTGGGCGTAAGTAGTTTGTAATTACCTTTTCGGTCATGTCGTCTTGGTCTACTGCATACCAGATACTTCCCCTRTGAGGTATACGTCAGYAARAAGATACAGTAGTCCTAGAYGATTACAYACCCATCCCCTGAGACTTCAACTCGTTCAACCCAGTTTCCACCCCCACTGTAGGCCCATCCCTTGAGCGTTACCTTTCCATCGTGAATCACGACCTGCTTGTCTTCGGGCGAGATAATTGCACTCCTGTTGTTCCTATGAGTAATCTTGCTACACACGAAAAGGTTACTACGTACGACACGGGCATCTGCTGTATGGAGAATCCGTTAGAGCTTTTGGAGTTCTGCTTTCCAATCTACAGTGCTCATTTAGTGTTCCACTCAATCTTCTGATAGACGATGGGATTACCTGGGATGTATAGTAAAGATATTCTTGTCTCTGAACCGGTCCCATACTAGGTTCTGTCAGAGCATTGATCCTATACACCCACTTGCAACTCCTCGCGCCGATGTACCCAGTGACTACCAGGCGAAGAGGATAACCATGGATCTTAGGGAGAGGCTCTCCGTTCATCTCCCAAGCCAGCAGGACTTCTTCGTTTTGTCGGACCTTGCGCCAAGGGACAGATACAGCATAATTATAGACTTCATTCTTCCTAGTGATTCCTATCAGTAAGGCATTGTTTAACAATTTAGTAATCTCTCACTTGAAATACGTATCTGCACCGATAAATTCCAGGTGCTGGCACTCTGGNAGGATGCCACCGCAGGCATATTTGAGTACTTTCTTCAGAGGGACGCCACGGTATACTGCAGTACCTCTGTGCAGCCAAGTTATACTGGGAAAAGCAAAGAGACTCAAAAATGACCATACATAGCACCTTCACCTGTAGGAATGATAAATCAGTCTTCGATGACAAATGACTGGAGTGTTATGTACCCATGGTGCGTTGATTAACTCATCTCCGTCGCCGGGATATTGTTGGATTTGCTCAATGCGGCGCTGTTGTGAGGAGAATGATCAGTGTGATACTAGAATTAGACGAATCCTGTACGCACCGTTCCACTGCACTGTAGAGTTATAGTCACTTCAACCTGACTGAGAGATCATTGTATTTTGAACCTAGGAATAAGAAAACAACGAGGCTCACGGGAATCGAGAGGTGTCTTTCAAGTCCTTGAGGGAAAGTCTCMCTGGTCTTTTGACCAATCCGCCGATTTCAAGTTCGAAYAAATCCTCATCGATGTCGGGAATCCCACCGTGGTTGCGCACACTGTCATGGCCAAGTTGATAGATCGAAATGAAGCAAGCTGAGACACTCACAAATGATACTTATTGTCGGTGAGTTTTCCTTCCAAGAGCTGATCCCTCCTGGTCTCCCCGTTATAAGGGAAGTCAAGAAGGTGGATAATGTCAGGCTTCTCCTTCTGTACAGTCTCCCAGCTAGAGTCGACAATTCCTTTCAATCCGAGAAGTTCGTGGTATTCTTTCCATCGATAACCAATGAGGACCGGATTCGTGGTCGGGAGGGGCACCAACTGAAATTCTGGTACAAACAACGAGATAAGTTGACAGGCAGTATTACGGATGAGGAACGAGACTGAACCTGGAGGCGGTGTAAATTTCTGCGTATTCAGAATCTTCGAGGCAAGGGTCTTCTTGTCTGGATACTTTTCCCATTCAACATAGCTAACCCAGAACTGTAAGTAGGATATCTCGAAGAGAGACATAGTGATACCCTACCCTTTCCAACCCGCCTTCTCTTCAGTGAACGATGTGGAAATCTTAACACCGCTCATCAACGATGAGTTGGTGGAAGACGGGGGTTGACCATTGGCTTTGGATTGATGTTCGGACATCATGTACTGGAGCAAGTTGTGGTAACAGAATCTTTTATTTTACCAATTACTCTTCTCAGGGGTTTGTGGTTTATGAATGGTCCATAGGTCGGCGATAAGTCTACACAATTCACAAGAATAACTCTTCCTTACTTCCTCGGGGTATACAAAAGGCACGTCTCGATATCAGGAAGAGCATCTTGTAGTCCCATGAACGCCGCTGGATCCCATGAATCAAGCTCTGAGTCGGACTTTCTATTCGCAGAATGACAACATGCGGCTTGTACGTATCATTGAGCGTACGTAGAAGGGAGTAAACGGAGAGATGAAGCAGCACATGGGACAAGTGAGGAGATAGCAAAGATGCCATTAGATGAATCCATTTCAAGACCCACTGAACGACATGATAGTCATCTCATGTGAGGCGATACTGCTTCTGGCCCTTCACCAGAGAGCATTGAGGATGGAGACTCAGAGAGTCAGATGAAAGGGCTACATATCACCTTCGAATTCATTATGAAGTAATCTCGGGAATCGGGTAGACGGAGCGAGGTAATGACGCCACACTTGACGTGTTCATACTCGAACTTTCGGTCCTTTCATCTTACTCTAATAAGCACTATAACGCAAAGGTTTAAATAGCTAACCTCGATTCAGATCGATGAAACTAATACCCATCGTCTCTCGAGACTCCACTCATCATGACCTACACTATCAAGTCATCCCCTAAATTGAGGACAGCAGTTCATTTTGGCGCAGGAAACATGTATATTCCATGATCTATACTTTTGTTGACGGACGAGACATTTAACTGTCACCATTTTTCCAGCGGCAGAGGATTCATCGCGCCTTTGCTTTCCCAATCGGGATACCATGTCATATTCTTGGACGTCCAAAGCTCCCTCATTCAAGCGCTGAATGACAAAAACAGATACACTGTCAAGGTTCTCGACAAAGCGGAGACAGAGCAGATCATTGGGAATTTTTCTGCCTCATGACTGATGATCCGCAGGCCATCGAGGCCATTGCCACAGCGGATATCATCACGACCTCAGTTGGTCCCGTAGTGCTCGAGAAGATCGCACCGACCCTTGCCGAGGGGCTGAGGCGTCGTAAAGACCTCGACGAAGCAGCTTTGACCATTATAGCATGCGAGAATATGTACAAAGCCTCTTCACGACTCGGAGAGTACGTTAAGCGTTCTCTKGAGTCGAAAGGGGACTCAGGGCATATCGTGAAGTACGTAGAGGAGTGCGTGGGGTTTGCCAATTGTGAAGTGGATCGGATTGTCCCTCCAATCGATGGAAACGATCCTCTCGAAGTTGGAGTCGAAGAGTTCTTCGAATGGACTGTGGACAAAAGGGCGCTTAAGGGAGAGCTAAAGGTGAAAGGGATGCAACTCAAAGACAATTTAGAGCCTTTCTTTGAGCGAAAGTTCTACACCCTGAACTGTGGGCATGCTATGCTTGCATTCATTGGGTACGCGAAAGGCTATCATACTATTGATGAGGCCGTGGACGACGAAGAAGTGAGGGGAATCACTAGGAGTGCCCTCTATGAGTCTGGCGCTGCTTTGATAAAAAGACACGGTTTCGGTGAGATGGAGCATCGAGCNTATATCGAGAGGACCATGACCAGATACTCGAACCCCAATCTCCATGACCAGCTCCCTAGAGTATGCAGAAATCCTCTGCGAAAGCTGTCTCCGGACGAGAGACTAGTTGGCGCCGTAAACATGTGCAAGCACTACTCTCTTCCGAAGAGGAACTTGCTCCTTGGGATTGCGGCAGCATATCACTTCGATATTGCAGGTGATGAGGAGGCAGCAGAGCTGATGAAAATCGTACGCGAGAAGGGAATAGAGAAAGCTATAGAGATTACCACGCAACTTCCTCCAGGAAGTGACGAAGTGAAGGAAGTGCTGAAACACTATGAGGAGATGAAGGGATGGAAGGCTAGATCTTGAGCTCTAAAATATACACTGTAGATTAATCTGGGATATGGCACTGGTATGTAATCAAAGCATTGAGTTTGTGGAGTGGACGCTCGTCTTGAATTTTGCAGTTACAAAATGTCGGCACAAATGAGGCTATCGGGTAGAGGCCACCCGAGAGTGATGTGATTGCATTCGGTGGGCCAAAAGTTTCGAGAATGAGCCTTAGCGTTCCCTCGAGAACGAGAACAGTTATCAGATAAGAAGATCTATTTCTGTCCTCAAAGCAACAGGTAAAAGAAGTCACGATCCAGAAACTATGATGTTTGCCTAATGGGAGCTARCTGTTTATAAAAAAGCAAGCTKAAATGAGTGGATGCATAGTAGCGAGGATAGTAGAACATGCTAGGTAGCGATATGGAGATTCAGATAGTTCGTGTACCTGCTCAGTGGTGGGAGTTCAGGAAGAAAGATTTGCACGGCCTTCACGGTTGGTCACACAGCAGTTGGTGGCGTGACGCGTTTCGGCTGTTGACCTTCTTAAAACTACCATGTTCGGACCCAAAAAACGAAAAGCAGATTCCGATGGAACTACACGTGTTGGGAAAAGAGTCAAGCTATCATCTGGCGCTATGGATGCCCCTGAGCAGTCAACGCCAACTGTCGTTGACAATAAAAATGACCCAACCACGACGAAAACACGCGACACAGAGAGAAAGACGGCGAAGGAGCCAAAACGACGAGAAAATATCAATAAATTGGCACCGCCGAGACCATTTCCCAAGGTTCCCACATCCTCTTCTGCTACAGGACCTCGTTCGGCCCGTAAGGAGGGAAAGAACTGTATCTGTCTCACCAGAAAGACTCGTTTGGGTGCGTACATGCGACGTTGTAAAGACCTAATCATGAAGGATGGGTGGGTGCTATATTTCTGAGTGATTTTTCTGATGGTCTGAATRCCTGATTCCCAGATACAAATCCCTTCATCTGAGCGCTATGGGTGCTGCGATCCCTCATCTTCTTCAGCTTTCTGTCGCACTTCCGTCTATATTGCCGCACCCATCAGATGAAATACACCTGGATATTCGCACAGACACTGTGCAGGTACAAGATGAAGTTGTGCCCGATGAGGAAGACGAAGATATATCCTATCGGCTGCGAGAAAAGTCTACCCTCATGATTCTGTTGAAAATTGGTGAGGGTGACCCGGAGGAGGATGCAAAGTTGAGCCAGCAATTCGGAAATGGCGCAGGCGCTAAATCCAAAAGTAATGGGAACCAAAAGATCCCAGATGCGGAAGCTAAGGAGTAATAGATGGTGGGATTTTATGCTTTATTGACGTCTCTATCGCGTTGACCTTCTGTGGGTTGGCTAGTAGGACTTGGCATCGTCACTGAGAATTTGAACAGGGACACAGACGCTCCAGTGGGAGGATCTTGTCACCCTGCATGTCTTCTGGACATCTGTAATATGCAAATTGACCATCCGGTCCGATCTCGTGGCTAATTKCTTGTGGGAAAGCCGCTCAATGTTTGCCCGACACGGGGAGGTCCGAATAGCCTCGCCTCGTTTTTACACGATGTGGCCTCGAGCAAGTCTCACGCAGTATCTCGATTCCCTAATTCTAGTGCACTCAGTGCCATTGTATCCACGTTAGCATTTAAGGTTCCATCAGTACAAGCACTATAAAAGCATACTTCAATTTGCTCTTTACAACCCTGATCATTTCAAAATGACACTCCCCATAACAAACACACTCGTTGTGCAACAGGCTGACATATCTTATCACCCAGACAGACTCATGTATGAGGCACGTACTGAGCAAAGGCTTTCTGCTGATCCCAGCCTTCCATCGACGCCATTACCTCCTGACTTCCCAACCAAAGTTGAGGGGCCCATCGTTTGGGAGGGCAAGGACTGGACTGACGAGTCTCAGTGGGTGTACCAGCTCTCTCTAGAAGAGCTCGCTGAGATCAATACCGCCCTGGCCCATTTTGTTGGTACGTTCGCTCGTCCCGCCCAGGTTCTGATCCTCTCTGTTGACTTCTTGTGTCCTACAGATCTCATGAAGCCATTGGGGTACATTGATAAAAATACCTTCCCCCTTCCGGCGTTAGGCCCAAAACTTCAGGACCTTGCGCGCGAGCTGTATTCAGGGCGGGGTTTCTTTGTTCTGCGAACGATCCCCATAGAAAAATACACCCGTGAAGAGCTGGCCATCGTGTACGCCGGTACGAAATTATCTAAATCTTATCTTATCTATCAGCGCTTCTTTAATATCGGATTTAACCAGGCATCTCCTCTCATGTTGGGTCCGCTCGTGGCAAACAGGATTCTACCGGGGCGATGTTGGCTCACATCAAAGATTTAACAGTCAGCCATGCCCTGGAGAAGGGTGGGATCGGGAACGCTGCGTACACCACGGACAAGCAGGTTTTCCACACGGACGTCGGAGACCTCATTGCTTTGCTCGCGATCGAAGTCGCAGCGGAAGGTGGGACGTCAAGGATCAGTAGCGGGAGCAAAGTCTACAACGAAATCGCGCAAACCCGCCCAGATTTAATCAAGGTCCTGTCGGAACCTTGGCCCCTCGATAGGTTCGTTTCATCATCCTTCGGAGTCGTTCTTTCCTTGACAAGACTTCCAGCTTCGGGGGCAATCCCGGATACACTCTTCGTCCCTTGCTTTACTACGAAGATGGACATGTCATCATCCAATACTCCCGTCGCCACTTCACTGGGTATAAAACTCAAAAGAGAACCCCAACTATTCCTCCTATCAGCGAAGCTCAGGCCGAGGCTCTCGATGCGCTGCATTTCACAGCAGAGAAGTGTTCTCTTGAACTGAACTTCCAGAAGGGAGACATCCAATACATCAACAGCCTCGGGCTTCTCCACGCGCGAGACGCGTTCAGGGATGACGCTGGACACACGTGAGTAGACAAGCAAACACCCTGCAAATATTCAATTGGTAGATCTGATACCTTGCCTGCAGGAGACATCTCATCCGCCTGTGGCTGAAAAACGACGAGTTGGCTTGGAAGACTCCTGGACCTCTCAAACCGATTTGGGATAGATTGTACTCAATTAGCCCCGACGAACAGCGATTTCCTATCCTACCAGAAATTCGCAGGAAGGAAAATGGCGCCACCAAGTAGGAACCTACGTAAAACATGTACAGCGATGAAAGAATCAACCAAAATAAAGCAGCTTTCGGTCATGGTCGGTATAAACTTCAGAGGGTAAGATAGTAAGGTGAGATTCAGAAGATGGAGCCATCATGCTCAGCTCAGTTCAATGCATGGTATAAAAAGGCAAAAATTATTCCCAATTGCCCCGAAACGGCAAGCATACCGCTCTTTGTCTATTTTTGGGTAAATGGTTTTTATACTCTTTCGTCGTGCTAGAATTACATTGCTGTATGATATAAATGCTGAGTCGCTCGCAACAATTTGTTTTCAGAACACCCCTCCCAAAGCACGACGCCTTCATGCGAATTCTTGTCGAACAAACTACACGATGGGATATGAAAGCGAACCAGTTTGCAGGGCGAGATGTGATTTGGGAAGAAGATGGGGATTACTACCACGTCCTCCTAGACTACGAGGAACCGTTCAAGCTAACTGCCCTCATTCAATCCGACACCGCCATCCCGCAAAGTGTGTTACGGGCTCCCTGGGAGAGCTCCTTCACATCCGTCGATGCCTCGTTGGCAAACGACAGCGAGTCCACGTTTATCAAGAAGGCTGCTCCAGCTGCTTGGGTCCATAACCCCGATGGCCTACCTCCAACTCCGGGAGAGATGCTCAGCATTGAAGCCAAAGTCCTGGAGGTCATTCGCGCAAACCCCCACCCAAACGCATGCAGATATTACGGTGCATTGCGTGACGGGGATTACATCGTTGGTCTATGCTTCCAGCGCTATTGCCGCTCTCTCTACGATGTCATAGCCTCAGGCAGGTCAGATCTCGACAGAGTGGCTTTGTATGACGGTATAGTTGCGGGGKTTTTCCATATCAACTCTTTGGGTCTGGTCCACAATGATCTCAATCCCATGAATATAATGCTAGACGAAACCGACCATCCCGTTATCATCGACTTTGGGTGTTGTATGCGGGAAGGAGAACTTTGTGACTTCGGTGGTACTTATGGGTGGTGTAAACCTGAAGGGATGAAAGTATCGGAAAAGGCGAATGACGAATATGCCCTGGGTCTCATACAGAAGTTCATTGAAGGGACATATAACCTTGATGAAGTAGTTGGAGAAGGTAAGCCGAATCCTTGTAGTGCATGATCCTCGTTGATAGAGTCTAGATGGAGACTTCTGGGATGAAGGAATGGATGACAGAGAGGGGAATGAAGGAAGTTTTCCAACAGACAGTCTCTGATTCAACTGTTAGGTGTACTATTATTAAGAGAGTCCGCGTACATACATATATCGCTACAATGTTCCCGACGGTACGAAACATTATCATAAAGCATCGAAGTTAATATGATGAGATGCCCTTCTCCTTTCTAATTCATCCTCATGCTAGCACAAGTATAAATATCAGTACGACCGGCCAAGACGACAACAAATTAGAATTCACCTTTTCATTCAGATGTAAGATTAGCACCACGAGCGCTAACAGTAACGTTCCTACGACAACTGTTAGCGTCACCCATGGGATCCACTTTCCTGGTCTCAAAAAAAGTTCCCGCTTCCACGCCTCCCCTTCTTTCGCAGAAGGAAGAATGACAACCTTGGAGTTTGGAATAACACCCTCCATGTTGATGAAATGCTCTTTGGTATGAATCGTCGAGCCTACGAAGAGGTTTTCGATGTAATTATTCGTCCTCCCTAAACCAAAGAAAGAATAGGGCGTCTGGAGGGCATGGTAGGATGTTTGTGGTAATTGTCCAACTGAAGGAACGTCATCAAATAAACACGCTGATAATTATAATTTTAAAATAGCAATCCATACCTTGAGCCGCCGACCGTTTTCCCGATGTGTCAAGGACGGTATACTTGTAGGATGCTCCAGAGTAGCTCACTCCGAAAGGCTACGAACAAGTTATGAGCATTTGAGCCTCGACTAAGAGCAGAAAAAAGCACATACGTGATACCGTTCAGTACCATTGGCTGCATAACACCACCCGTTATCGCATGCCCCGTTCAAGACTGGATTTATGATTGGCAACTGTTCAACGAGAATTAATAACGTTGCGTACCGATGGCTTTGAGGAAGAAAGCGTCGTAGTAAAAGTTGTTTTGAACAAACAAAATCTTTCCCATCCCATCATCGCCCGTTCTTTGGACCATCATATCCAAGGTGCCCTATATTGAACGAAATCAGCGAATGTGTCCTGTAGTACGGCTCTGTTAATGAAACGAACGTCTTCATCCATATCCAAAAATGATACACTTCTGGCGTCTGTGATCATCTCCAATGCTTCCACATCTTTGGTCACAACAGTAAATCCTCTCTTTCCAGTGCCATCCTTCTTACATCCTACAACACCTTTCTCACAAGGCACACTGAGGAGAAGTTTTGGTGTCCTTGCTTGAGATGACGAAGCGGATATCAGCATAATATCAGGGAACCCGTCCAAGTTCGCGTCCCCAACCTTTAACGGGACTGGGAGCGATGGATCAAATGTCGTGTCCATCACGAGCATAGAAGAGGARGAWGAGAATAGCGAAGACAGKGGGATCTTTAAGAATGCGTCATTGTCTTTGTTGTCACTGAGATCGAAAGTGAACGATGGATCGGCCGTGCAGAGATCGTCGGGTGGCCGACATGTTCGTACACCGTTGCTGAATCCGCTCTCGGTAGATGACGAACATAGAGGAAGTTGCTTGTTGAATGCGATATTGATAGCACAATCGGTACCGACACCGGTACTAGAGGAGACAGACGTGCATGTTGGGAATATCATGTCAATGGTACCATCCCTGTCTGAGGACCCTAGAGTAAGCGTTGCATGTCTCAGATAGTCACCATGAAGACCTCGTACCGACGTCGGCAAATGAGACTGTTTGAGCGCCGGAAGGAAGGGCACCTTGTTGAGAGAGAGAAAATCCTTCAGCCTTGTTGTTCACCCAGATCTGGTAYGTCCTGCCTCCTCGACCATCATCACACACCAGGAATACATCTRKATCATCCGTGAGCTGCGCGTCCAGATGTGTGAAGACARAAACATACCCGCAAGACAATCTCCGTTCAGATCCACGACAGCATTACTATGAGGATTGGCTAGGATACAATGCGCGTTCTTGAAAGGAGGGTCAACCCTAAGCAGATTCGCAGGTGAAAACCACCTTCGGGCATTATGATCTAGTAGACAGCTTACACTTTGAATAATGTAGAACGGGAATCAGATCCATTCCAAACATTCTGCCACGCTTGAAGGTTGGTTCCTTTAGGAAAAGGGGCGCCCAAAAGATCAATCCTCATATCTCCATCTAGGTCTACGGGAATCGGTTGAGATATGGAAGACGCGGGAGCAGATATTGGATTTGTCGTGTCTGCGAGTCTTTGAGTTAACACCTCTGGGTAATTCCATAGCTCCAGCACTCACCAAAACCACCTCCCGGAAGCGCGGGATATAGATACATGCTCATACCAATGTTCCCATCTGCACGTCCCATAACTAGCAGATCCAATTTGCCTGTATGTGTAAAATCTCCTGGAACAACATTGGAAACTTWAGTGGAATGCCGGAAAGAGGCGGATTTCTTGAAAGTGAATTGATCTGTTCCAAGCGTAAGAGATGCATGGATATATTTAAGACGTCAGAGAAAGACTAACCATGGTTCCAGAGGTAGACTATCAATGTCTGGCCGTCTGAGTCTAGCATAAGAACATCCAAGCTTATCCATACCGTATCATATTAGACTCTCTACTTTGTTCCCGTCGCACTACAATGGAACTCACAATTGGTCTCCGTTGAAATCTCCGAACGCAATTGCCCTATCTCCCTCATTGATACCCATAGAACCCGCGCCTATGAGCGAATTCCCCTTGAAGCGTTGTGTCGGAAATGGCCATATTGACCATACTGGAGGTATGGAACATAACAGAAGAGTAAATATAACTAGCAAGCGTTTAATAGGGAAAAGCAGTCCAGCCTGCATGTCATGTAGGAAGATGATGGTGGTTAAGTCTGCAGAACAGTACCGTGATACGCAGTGGCGCCTCATCCAGCTGTGGCTATGCTACCTTGATGGAGGAACTTGTGGACAAGTATGGACAACCCTTTTCATTCATTCTCGAGCTGTGTCTCTTTGCGCAAAGCCATTATGGCGATGGTGTATTAATTGTAGGGAATGATGGAAAGTTTTTGTACAACAGAGTAGAAGGTATGCTGGCTATGATACAAGGAAAATAATGAATAAGTCTGTGACGGTGGCATTTAGAGCTTCTCTCTTTTCCACCTGAAAAGATACCGCAAGTCCTTCAGTATACACAAGACTACAAGAATAATCGAAAAGCAAAACTGACTTATCGTCGAATTTCTGATTGATTTGGACAAGTTTGGTGCCTTGGTCAGGTTTAATGTCATTCCACGGTGTGGGGTTGGCATTTGTCCATTGGACTAGAAAGGAGTCAGCACGGTAATGAGAAGGAAAATTTTCCTGAACCCGTACTAGTAGGTCCCATAGCACTATGCATGGAGAACCACGTCGCACCGACGACAACCGTGGATATAATCAAGTAGATTGGAATAGCCTAGATATCAATCTTCTCTAAATTTTACTTCACTCCTCCCTAGTAGGAAAACAACATACCTCGAAGGCATACCAATGCTTCGCAAAGCTTCTAATACCAACCTTTTGTTGGCTTGGAGAAGCGATTGGGCGGTAAGTGATGGCCATTTCGTGTGGTTAAAAAACGAGATGAAAGTGGGCTGAAGAGAGGGTGAATTGACTGGTTCGATGAACCCAAAACACCCTCTCGAAACCGACTTTATACTTTCCTCATTCCGATAAATCAAGTCCAGAATCTCGTCCAGAACATTTCCAGACACGGTCGAAATCCAAGTTGTTGGCGGTACCTAGTCTCGAAAACCAAACTCAACGATACAGTGAAGATAATCGTTCACCGATGTAGAGGCGGTACCGACGGTCGAGAAGCTGGACGCGGGGTCGATCCGGGGACTGACTTGATGTCATCAGCATGAAACGCAACCTGGGCCCCTTACTTAGATTGATCAACGACGTTATCGCTGGYAGTTGGCTGAAAATTAGAGCCTTCATTTCTCAAAGACCGGGCTGGTCTAACAGTCTCGGATTTTCCAATGCTTTCCAACGAAATCCTMCAACACACTTTGTTGGTCCGAAAACCCGGANCTCTGCCTACATGTCTGGTAGTGTCAATGCTGAGTGGTGGTCAAACAGCATTCGGGTCATCCCCCGGGCATTTATCCAACGAGATTCCCAGGGCGCTCAGCCTATCGCGTTCGTAAGTGCTCCTCCAAGCGGATAACTTATCTTTTTTCAATCTATCAGCTTGCATTGTCGCCATTTTTCTGCCACAATGGCCGCATGTAGGAGCGCTGATGTCGATGTTCTCTCTCCTTAAAATGCTACCATTTACGCCGATGGGTACTTGACTAGTGACCGTTCACATACCGCTACTCCAGGCGAAATGTCAGCGTTCTCTTACCTCCAAGGATTAATGGGTAAACCCGTAGATGCTATATTCTTGAGGGACCTATAAAAGACCAAAAGTGTACCATACTCCAACAGAATTGACGCTACGCCAATATTCTCCCGCGCTCTCGCAAGAATGCCTCTAGCACACAACAACAACTTCTATAAACTTCCAGATCTCCACGAGAAATGGCCATTTCCTCGCACTGTCAACCCTTGGCACGACGAGGTCACCCCAGCTAGYGYCGACTGGCTGGACTCTTTCGGAATATTCAGCGAACAGCACAGACAGAATTTCAGGAAGGTCAACTCCGGGCTTCTATCGTCGCTCGCAAATCCCCACCATACCAAAGAGCACCTCCGTTGTTGCACCGATCTTCTCAACATTCTTTACACAGTTGACGATGTTACCGATGTTCTCCCTCCCGCGGAGGTCCGCAAGATTGCTGACATCTGTCTCGACGCTATGATGTGAGAACTCATCTTCACGCACTTCGGTCTTTGTGTGTTCTGATGTATTGGTGTGGGAAGGGACCCAGACAAGCCCCGTCCCGCAGGAGAACATCCTCTCGGAGAACTCAACAAGTCGTGCGTTGAAATGAGCTCATTATGTGTTCTGGTTACTAACAAACCCACTCCAGTTTCTGGCTGAATCTAATCAAGGTCTCCAGTGACACGACAACCAGAAGGCTCATCCCAGGCTACAAACGCTATTTGGACTCTGTTGTCACGGAGGCCGAGGACCGTGAAACCCATCTTATCCGGGGCTCTCTCGAAGACTACCTCAGCATTCGGCGTTACACGGGGGGAGTCGAGTCCGTATTCGATCTCCTTTTGTTGCCTTTTGAGATCCCAGACGATGTGTTACAGGACCAACGTATTGTAGATCTCGAGATCATGGCCAATGCTATGATTGCTGTTGCAAATGTCAGTAGGCGGTTCAATGACATCTACGCGTCTAGTATGTGTTTACTCACCCATGCTTCCGGACCAGGATATTCTCTCCTTTCATGTGGAGCAGGCTCGAGGCGATATCCACAACTCTGTTATTGTCGTCATGAATCAGAAGGGGTTGAATGTGCAGGAGGCTATGGACGAGCTTAATCTTTGGTACTCCCAACATGAGCAAGATTTCTTGAACGCCATGACGGACCTCCCAGCTTGTCCCTCAGTCGAGATTCGGGAACAGCTCAAGCATTATGTCTATGGACTGGCCAATTGGGTTACTGCGAATTACGAGTGGAGCTTGAAGAGTAAGCGGTTCACTGGAGAGTTGGACGACTCTACTGAGGGGACAGGAATGGTCAGTAATAGTTACCCAAAGAATGAGCTTGAATGGGTCAACAACGATATGTAATTTTGTTGTGCCTCGTCGAAATGATTCAGTTTATACTTACTTAGAATACTGCTATTTGTGTGTCCCTACTCCCAGCTGAAGTCAGGGACGACTTATTAATTAATAAGTAGCACTGACCTCCTCACAAGCTTGTAGAGGAACTCGAAGTGTTCCAGATTCTTGCCCAGTGACATGTAGGGAATCGTGATGATTCGGCCGGGTCATCATGTCTTTGTTCTCTACTCTCAACCACCAACTTACAAGGAGCACAGCGAAAACAGTTAAGTCATGCTCTTAATATGTTTCGCCCCATTGTGATATAGTGAGTGGAACACTCACCAATCCACATCCAGTCAATATTCAATCATGAAACGACCTTTTGAACCCTTGGCAAAACTACGTGCCTTTACCACCCTCAGCCCCTTGGAAGAATCCCAAACAACCGGGCTCATCCAAGAGCTCCAGGAGGAATTGAACGAATTACAAACACGCATTCGGGATCTCCGGACGACTTTGGGCACACTCGAAACACGTTTTGACGAGGTCTATCGGCAGATTTCGCAGTACAGATCGCTCTCCGCTCCCATTCGTAGGCTTCCCCCTGAGATGCTATCTGCCATCTTTACAGTCAATGCCGAAAACCACATTTCTGCCTCCTCATTTGAAATTCCTGGATTAATATTGAGCGCGGTTTGCCATTATTGGCGCGAAATTGCGCACTCTATAGGTGGACTATGGTCACACATCTCGTCCACTGACTTCCATACAATACGAGGCGTCGAGAAGTTGTTGGAGCTAAGCAGGAAGTCGCCATTGACCATCAAGATGTCGCATTCTCTATCTCAGGTAGGCTCGGAAAATCTGCAAGATTACCTCAATGCTATGGCAAAACATTGCCGGCGCTGGAGATCCGTCTCTCTGGACATCCCTCGTCAATCCAGCGGTGACAGCATCACTATCGTCGATTTGGATTCTATCAGAGG
The DNA here is from genome assembly GCA_004354395.1 of Chondrostereum purpureum. Taxonomy (NCBI): domain Eukaryota; kingdom Fungi; phylum Basidiomycota; class Agaricomycetes; order Agaricales; family Cyphellaceae; genus Chondrostereum; species Chondrostereum purpureum. The sequence goes on along the minus strand of LBLO01000286.1, from coordinate 8,089 downwards.
GAATGTACCTCTTCTTGAGGACTTGCAACTTGTGTTGCGGCAGCCTAGGACACATCACATCAATGCATTCAAGGACGCCCCAAGACTCCGATCTGTGTCACTCACATCGWTCGCTGTGGATAMTATATCTCTGCCATGGGGGCAGCTTACCTCATTCGCAGGACGATTCTTAGATGTCGAAGATATATGTATGGTTGTAGCTCGAGGGACTTCCCTTCGACATCTAGAATTCTCGTCAATCTCACAACGAGGGCCTTCTTCAGGAATCCCCACACCTGTGTCGAACACAATCACCACTCTTTACATGGAAAGTGCTGGTACTGCGATTCCCATTGTCCTTCCCTTTCTCACTCTCCCATCGCTCTCTTCCTTCGCCGCCGCAAAGTCATTCATAGATACCGGAGTAATAGCACAGTTCTTGCAGCGGTCTTCTGCACCATTGACACATCTCCGTCTGGAGGGATGTCACTGTATATCAGCCCTGCCTTTCGCACCGCTCTTCCGTTGCCTACCTCACCTCACCCACCTCACCCTGCGAGATGTCTTCGATTTTCGCCTTGGGAGGGAGCGCATAACCGACGAGCTCTTCGGTGGAATGTCTTTGGATTCTAATGACATTCTCCTCCCCCAGCTCACCCACCTTGATGTTGATGATGACAAAGGGTTCGACGCCGCACTGTTCATGAGGATTGTTAAGGAGCGTATGAGTAGCGGGACTGACATAAACGCTCGTGTCGCGAGACTACAGAGTGTTCGTTTGCAGGTACCAGATACGCATGGGCCGCTACAGAAAGATCTTGAGCATCTGAAGGGAATCATCACACAGATCTCGGGACTCGATATTCAATTCTCCCAACGTGGTGTCTCTATCCAAGGGCCATCCCTGTGAGTGTTCAGGAATGCTTATACTGTTTATATCTGTGTACTTGTCCATTGCTTGCCCGAACGATGTTGTACTGGCAGAGTTGATTAACAAAATGTAATATCTATTCTGTATATGTGTATACCTTTATGTCGAGTTTATTCATTGTTCTCGCCTCTCGTGAAATTCACCCTATGCAGTTACAAAATTCTTGGGGGGATAGTTCTGGTTGCGCCAATACGATTTCTCAACGTTCTCGTGTCAGACAGGGGGGGGNATGTTGGGGAAATCCCCGATTTCCTGTCTGGAGTAGTTAGCTGAATCTCTGGAATACCATTGGGTAGATGGTAGCTAAAGGAGAAGAATGTAATGTGTTGTGCTATGCATATGCTTGTCAGAAATTCCAGTGAGCCACCATGAACATCGTTCCATTCCACAAGTACCCATGTAGCACCTCTCTCCTTCATGTTGCGTTACCCGAATCATAGAGTTCATTACTGGGACGGAAACGGATGAGGNTATAAGATGTTTTTGTCCGTAGAAATTAATAATATATCGGAAAGGAGGATGGGAAAGCAAGACAGCGGAGGAAAGAGTGTGCGTGCGTGTGCGTATGCGTATAAGATTATATGGAGATTAATCGAGTCCGTGTTCTCTTCCCTGCAGCGCTTACTCTCTTCCAGGAACACTGGAATAACCATTACCACCTGGAACACCGCCCCCTCCACCGTATGAATCGAGGGCGATGTTAGACCGTGAATGGGCTAGAACTTCCGAGGCCACGTCAGAGCCATATTGTTCTGCTAGTTGACTGCAAATGGGGTGTAAGATAAACAGGATAATAGCCTACAAAAACATACCTAGCATAATTATCCATGATGACGGCCATGGTGTTCATGCTAAGGCGGTATGCCTTTGGCATCATTCCCTTACCGAATCTACCGAGAAATCTAGTTAGCACGAAATCGTCCAGGGCATCAAAGAGCGCACCTATAGGTGACGTGATTGGCCGAGAGCAAGGCCGTAACCATGATAAAAAGCTGGACTGGTACGAGAGAGAAAGCGACCGTATACCATCTACGGGGGCGTCAATACAGGATCTAATGTGAATCCAGGGGTTTTACCTCTGCAAGACCATCCTCTCAAAGTCCATATATGGAAGTTTACACCCAGGCAGCACGCTTCTGGAGTAACATGTCTGGGTGACGGTCGCCTCAACGAAGGGACTGAAGTATCCACAGCACTCGAGCTTGTTCTGGACCCGCGCTCGACCCTCCTCTCCGAGATCCCTAGACCATTGGGCGTTGATTTTTCCTTCCAAGTTGAAAGTCTTTTTCTTGTAGGTGATRTATCCTGGGGCGACCAAGAAGGCAAAGACRATCCATAGCATGAAAGTATAGACAGCAAGAATGCTCTGTTGTTGAGAAGTATTCCTGCCCAGCCGATGAGAGAAGTAATGACAGCTAAGATGGCACAAGTCATGGAGAGACCGAGTTCGGTGGGATTGCCGACCCGAACTATGTCTGCATTGTCAAAGACATTGAAGTACACAAGAAGGCAGAATATGAGCGCGGTGAGGGCGTATATCGTGAGCTAGTAAACGGGTAATTTAGTACTGCGTGAATAGAAAGTACAACGGCAACTCGGCGTGTTTGTTGATGGCTGGGCATAGCGACGACAACGACGAAATAGAGCGCCGGCGAGAGAGGAGAACTCACGATTGTGTTTGCGACGAACATAGCCCACTTGAATCGTGTCCATCGCATAGTCTTTTTCCCAGCTGCATCTTTCCCAAACCATCCACTTGCTACACCGTCGTAATCCTCATCATTGGCACCTGGCATTCGAGCCTCGCCGCTGCGGAAAGCCTCCCTACCTCCACCCCTTTTCGGTAGTCCTGTATCGACAGCATTTCGCTTGCGCCTACGAGCGCCTGGGGCGGGCGATAGGCGGCCAGTGGAGAATTTGGATGGGAGATAGTTTACAGAGAGCGAAGCACTGGATGAATCTCGACCTTTGTCGCCAAACCCCCCAACCATGGATGAACGTGCAGAATCACCCGCAAAAGGAGCATTTGGAGGGTCCAGTCCTGGGGCAGTCATCGGGCGGCCGTCGGTATGCGAAGTTAGGTGGCGGGTTGATGTTGCGCCTGAACCAAAGGAAGTTCGTCTATGATGACCACGAAGGTTAAGGAAGAGGTTTGGGGCTAAGCTTAAGTAACTGAAAGGAATGGAAAGACGGCAGTGCTTACGATGAGTTGTCCATCTACAAGTACACCAACCCAAGACAAAGTGACGGCAAGAAGCACAAGCGAATGATGRGCCTGGGAATTTACAGATATCCATAAGATTAGATTACGTACACTCATCGAGGTCATCATTCTACCTCCAAGTGTATCGTTTGCTGTAATATACACAGAAGGACTCTGCACTTACATTGAAAAGACTCTCTATAGGAATACTGGGGAAAATGGCCTCATGAATGTCTTTCTGTCTAGTACTTGCCCTTGTTCTTTTCTTGGGTTCATCCTAGTGATTACCCGAGTACCACTGGTTTGACGCCACGCTGGCTGCTGGTTACTCATTCTCCTGTAACCTATCTAGGTGTCTGAACTGTGGTGTGCTTATTCTCCTAGACCCAAGAGACACCGTAACAACGCAGGTGCTTGATAATTCCTTCTCATATCAAGCGAAGGTTTTGCCATCCCTTGTTACGCATTGCTCTTGCTTTGGACACTGCAATTGCTCTATCTATCACCACAATGGAGCGGAATTGCGCTCTATAAACCCTGGGGGGTGGAAAGACAAAATGGCTAGTGCAGTGGCGCAAGTTGCCCCACATCGTTCATTTCCGTCGGTAATCTGTTCCTGTGGCTCACTAAATGCAATAGAAACCTTGATCATACGATGGTCAAAGAAGCTACGAAAACCTACTAGAACACGCGTGTTATATGACATGGCGCTCAAACTCTATTGACGCAGTCCAACTATAAGTAAGCACGAAATAGAGATTCTATCTTGCTCTGTTGGAGCTACCATGGTGGCCGATAACACCCTACTAGCAGTGCTTACGAGTCTTACCATCGTCAGCGTGTACCTCCTCCGGAAGGCTATATCGAATACATTACCTCTTCCTCCTGGACCCAAGGGTTATCCTCTCATCGGAAATCTTCTAGACCTACCGACCAAACTCCCGTTCTTGAAGTTTGCAGAATGGTCCTCGACCTATGGTCAGCCAATCTCGTTTATCTCCCATGATTATGTCCTTGACAACCCCCTTCCTACAGGCGACCTCATCTCTTTGACCGTCTTCAACCAAACTATCGTAGTCATGAACTCTTTGAACGTGGCGACTGATCTTTTCGAGAAGCAAGGGTCCATCTACACCGGTCGTCCCCATTCAGTGATGGTGAACGATCTCATGGACTGGGGACGTTTATACTTCCTCGATTCCAAACCCACCCAATCCTGGATCCCAGCTCGGAAAACAATGCATCAAGAATTAGGGACTCCAGCATCTGCAGCAAAATACCAAGAATGGCAGACTCGTGCGACGCTTGGTCTCTTGAAAGAATTAGCTGGGATGGAAAACAACACCGCAGACGAACTACATGAACACGTCAACACGTATGTCCACATCAGATTGTCCATTTGATACAACTCAAACGCTCCCCAAAGGTTTTCAGTATCGATCGTCATGGGCCCAACATACGGCTACGAGCCTGAGATGAAAAACGATCCTATGGTGCCACTATGAAGAAAGCCATCGACATGATGGCAGTGGCCGGTACTCCTGGCACGTTTTTCGTAGATCAACTTCCAWTCCGTAAGTCCCATTGTTGAGTGCTGAACAACACGAAATCTGACAACTCAAATGCACGCCTAAAGTACGGTATCTCCCGTCCTGGATGCCCGGTACAGGATTCCAGAGATTCGCGGCGGAGGGACGGAGGTTATTTTATCAAATGGTGGATGCCCCGTTCGACCTCATGAAATCACAAATTGCTAGTAGTTCTCCCATTACCACTCTCACTGTGACCAGCCTGACTCCGTGACTCAGGCAGATGGTACCGCCCAGGAATCATTCGGCTCACGTTTACTCGAGTCGGGAACCGCCCCGTCAGAAGAGTATGTCAGGATCACAACGGCAACTATTATCATTGGTGAGTTYCCTCCTTTCCTGCACCTACGACGGTTCTGAGCGAGCWTCTTAAGGYGGCTACGATACAGTAAGGAACAATACCTGTTTCGAGGTCAAATTGCACTGTTGACTGCAATCTAGACTTCCTGCATGTCGTACGCTTTCTTTCGTTGCATGACTTTATACCCAGACATCCAGAAACGAGCTCAACAAGAGATTGATACTATAGTCGGACACGACAGACTTCCGACTTTCGCAGACCAGGCCGATTTGCCATTCATCAATGCACTAGTGAAGGAGACTTTGAGGTACCATACTGCTATCCCATTCGGTACGTGCAAAATACAAAGTGTTGCCTATCGGATTGGACTTCTGATTCTACCGAACAGGGCTTCCTCGAAAATCGCTGCAGGATCTTGTCTATGAGGGGTATTTGATTCCAAAAGGATCTATCATCATGCCCAATCTATGGTACGTCTCGTCTTTCCATACAATTATTTTCATCCAGTATCAACTTGACTTATACCTGCAGGAACATCACACACGATCCAAAAACGTATGAAAACCCGATGACATTCAACCCGGCCAGATTTCTGGGTTCTAAAGATAAAGAACCAGAAATGGATCCTCGTATGTCGTTCGGATTTGGAAGGAGGTACGTATATATTCCTTTTGGCGCAATAGATATGCTTAACGGTTTGCATCTTCTAGGGCTTGTCCAGGTTCGTCGTACTGTTGGAAATAAAATGGAATCTCTCACCAACAACGTTGCTTTCTCCAGGCCGCTGTCTCGCAGAGCAATCTCTCTTCCTTTTATACGCAAACTTGCTTGCTGTTTTCGATATTTCACCGGTGATGAAAGACGGCGTGGCCGTTCTCCCGACTGAAGATGTAGAAGAAGGTCTCATCAGGCAAGTCCTTTATGCTATGGTCATGATTTTTTTTYCTGAACAAGATGAYTGRACWMKATGATTGGGGTCTATGCAGTCACCCCAAGACGTTCCCATGCGTTGTAAAACCACGGTCTGCAAAAGCGTTAGCTCTAGCCATGGGTGATCACTGATAGCTGAGCATTCAAAATTTCATCTCAAAGTCCTAAGTAAATTCAAAATAGCATCTTCCAAATATCGAGATAGCATGAAATGCATTGACAAATCCAATTCCTTGTAATTTCTACTGGTGACATATATACTGTAGAGCTTAGACAGAACATGAGGATATTAACGTCAACGCTGAATCAAGCTTTCGGCAACAATTTGACTATTCCTGCCCCCTCGATAGAGTCATCCAACGGGCCAAAGAACCGCTTGCTTTTCAAGCTCCACTCGTAATTCGCAGTAACCCAATTTGCCAGTCCATATACATAATGCTTGAGCTGTTCCCGGACCTCGACTGAGGGACAAGCTGGGAGGTCCGTCATGGCGTTCAAGAAATCTTGCTCGTGTTGGGAGTACCAACAACTAAGCTCGTCCATAGCCTCCTGCACATTCAACCCCTTCTGATTCATGATGACAATAACTGCGTTGTGGATATCGCCGCGAGCTTGCTCTACATTAAAGGAGAGAATATCCTGGTCCAAGAATGTGGGTGAGTAAATACATAGACGAGTTGAAGTCACTGATGCGCCTAACGTTTGCTACACAGATCATATCACTAGCCATAAGCTCGAGATCTACAATGCGCTGGTCCTGCAGCACATCGTCTGGGATCTCGAAAGGCAACAGAAGGAGATCAAATACAGGCTCAACCGCTGCGGTGTAGCGACGAAGGCTGAGGTAGTCATCGAGGGAACCCCGGATAAGACGGTTTTCACGGTCCTGAGCCTCCGTGACAATAGAGTCCAGGTAGCGCTTGTAGCCTGGGATGAACCTTCTGATTGTTGTGTCACTGGAGACCTTGACTAGCTTCTGCCAGAAACTAGGGGATGGAGTAGGTTTGTGAGTAGCGAGAACATGAAACGAGCTCATTCCTACATACGACTTGTGGAGCTCTCCAAGAGGATGCTCTCCTGCGGGACGGGGCTTGTCTGGATTCCTACACGCAGCAATATATTAGAAATTTGAGTATGCACGAGGATGAACTCTCACATCATAGCGTCGAGACAGATGTCAGCAATCTTGCGGACCTCCGCGGGAGGGAGAACATCACTGGCGTCGTCAACAGTATAGAGAGTGTTGGCAAGGTCGGTACAAGGACGGAGTTGCCCCTTGTTATGGAGGGGGTATCCGAACGACGATAGAAGGCCTGCGTTGACCTTTCTGAAATTCTGTCTGTGCTTTTCGCTGAATATCCCGAAAGAGTCCAGCCAGTCGGCGCTAGCTGGGGTGACCTCGTCGTGCCAGGGGTTCACAATCGGAGGGAAGGGCCATTTCTCATGGAGATCTGGAAGTTTATAGAAGACTTCCTTGTTGTTGTGGGATAGAGACATTCTGGGGGATATCTGAACTGGTACCAATTCTCTGGAGTAAGGTACATTCAGGCTTCAGGCATCTTCTTTTATACACTCGTCAGTGATAAGTTACCCCCACTTATTCATCATTGAAATCTATCAAAGGCAATGCATCAGTTCTTACCAATGGGAAGAAGTGGAGACACAACATTCGGAAGCTTTTGTAGTAGAGATAGACGCCGGAATCTTGCACTGGTGGTTTATATAGTCAACAACCCATGGGCCTGTACTGGAGATCGGGGAGTACAGTGCATAAAGCAGAGGGTTCCTCTACTATGTACACGATGTCTGCATGTATCGCAGTTAAGAGACAAGGATTTGGCTCCTGAAAGAAGTCCAAACATGGGTATACCACTGGGAAGAAAACACAATTGACGCTCAGTTGACCTAAAACATGGTGCTCGGCGTTGTGGCATTGGAGAGGGTCCATTTCTAAACAAATTCCCAATTCGCCGAGGGAAAGTATGGAGTCTCTATCAAGGAGCGGCGGGGAAGGCTAGCATCTGGAGGCGTTGATTATACAAACCAGGTCTCTTGACTAGGGCATGTCACCGTACCAGTATGTGTACGAGCAGTACAGTTTACGATACAGTTACGACCAGTGTCGTATACTACATCAGTAGTTAGCATATACAGTA
>LBLO01000285.1:0-33197 GCA_004354395.1 Chondrostereum purpureum | reverse complement strand
CCTGTGGAAATGAAAAAGTGTATTCTACAATAACGACAGGCTGTAGAGCTTAGATAAGTAATGGAACAGAACAATACAATGATATAGCATACTTCAGAAGCAAAACTGCATGACAAAATAGTGCATTCCTCTTACAGGAGACTTTATAACATTTCAGTTTGATCACCAAAAGACACTGTCTGATTTTTTTTTCACGCAGTACATTGTATTTGCTATTCTAATGTCCAGATTCATAGGTAGGACTATCATATCTTACTTGGGATTTTTTCTTTGGCCCTGAGGTGCAAGAAATGACTGAGAAACCACCACTGTACAAAGGAGTAGTGCTGTACAAAGGACCGGTTGATTACTGTACTAAGGAACTCAAAAATTGGATGACAACAAATCCGAAGGTAATTCCTTGATGCTTAAGAATTATAGAGGGGGNATACAAAATATTTATGAACTCCAGGGATAGATAGTATGAGACGCCTGATGCGGCCGTGGTTCCGGATTATGTCATCAAGACCCATTCTGCTTCGGAGTCTGAAGTTTTGATTTTTCCCTGGACCTCTGCAACTATCATCCCCCAACGCTATTCCTTCCGCGCCCGCTATCTTCTCCGTCTACTCAGGCCTCATTTCAAGTCCTGATTGAAGCCTTCTCCTGAATTGGCACACACTTTAGAAGATAGCTGCTCTCATTTGTCAGTCCAACGTCACAGATACACTAGCACTTGATCACACACGTATTCCCTGAGGCCTTCATCTGAGAGAGAGAAAAAGAAATTCCATTGAAATTCCAGCAGTCAAAACATCATGAACCGTCATCATCCCTATTCCTATGACTCTGGTGGTGGCAGAAGCCGCGGCTCTCCTTCAGGAGCTTCAGGGCCAGATCGTAATCACAGGCTCACCGACAAAGATGGACCACCTCGTGGCCATAGAGGCGGTAAAGGTGGTCAAGGAAATCGCGGCTATGCCGGAGGCGGTAAAGGTGGTGGACATGAGGCAAACATGAGCTATGGCGGCGGCGGGTATGACGCACCCCCCAACGGTATGGGTGGCGGCGGCGGATACTACGATGCACCTCCCCCTCAAGATCCTTATGGGAGTTATCAGTCAAATGGCTATGGAGGATACCCCCCACCAGCGCCGCCAATGCCGGCCTATGGACAACCTCAAGGATATGGAAAGATGGAAGGTACGCATCATACAAGTGAACACACTCCCCTTCGAAGATATTTTGAATGACAGGCACATGAACCATGGGCTCACCTTCATAAGTGTCATACCTTGACCTTCGTGAATATTTTTNCTCGCTTGTTTGATGAGGCACGCGGAAAATAGCACATCTTAATATTGAATTGCTGAGCGCCGGAGCTCGTTCTTCACCTTCGTCAGCTTTGAGGTGTCTGAGAGATAGCGCGATCGTCCGGTCCGGTCTAAGGCTTGATCCTCTACCTCCTACGTGGGAGCAGTTCAGTCGGTCCGACGTTCATAAAGTTTCGCACATACGGCAGTGGCGCATCTTCTGAGCATTCCGAAAATCTACTTGAGCAGCCTCGACCACGACAGGAGGCAAATCTCAGTCCGGATCCCGCTCACAACGATGCCTTTGCCGTGCTTCCGCGTATCTCGTCATTCAATATCTTCGCAGGAGCTACAATGCTACATGTTCTTTTTCCCTATGATTTCCTTTGAATTGCTTTAAATTGACTCATGTCCGTTGTGTGTTATCAGATCCAGCTGCTTCCCATTATGATGAGTTTGGCCGTGCACGGCGTGGAGGCGGTCCAGGGCCCATGCCACCTCGAAAAGATCGAGAAGAAAAAGAACAGATCATCGAAGAGAGGATTCAGAGAGAACGTCCATGCAGGACCTTGTTTATCCGCAACATTAAGGTATTATATTGCAAAGCGCCTGCCTTGAAAGCTATTCTGACAAGTGTTTTACTTTCAACAGTATGAAACCAACAGTCAGGATGTACGGAGGTCCTTTGAGGAACATGGTGACATTAAAACATTCTTCGATCTCATCTCTACTAGAGGGATGGTTTTCGTTACCTTCGTAAGGCACTATGTCTTGGTTCTCTGCTATTCCGTGACTAAGAAGCGATCTTCTCAGTACGATTTGCGTGCCGCTGAACGGGCAAGAGACAGATTGCAGGGCTCGGAAATAAGTGGCCGGCCGGTAAGGGACATATCCTAGGCAAGTATCCACTTTTCCTCACATTCAACTTCAGATCGATGTCCATTACTCCCTTCCTCGCGATGATCGAGGACCTGACTCCGAGAAGAACTCTGTACGCTGGATGGCTCACCTATTCCCACGAATAATAAAACTCATGACAATCAATTTCAGGGTACATTGCAGGTCACTCTGAGAGGGTCTGTGTCGGGTCAACCAATTGACGACAATGAAGTCCGCCGAAAATTCCAACAGTTTGGGGATGTGAAAGCGGTCTTGCCAGTTGGAGATCGTATGGAGTGAGTTTACCTGACTTGCGTTAGGGTTTCTTCCTGATTTATTCGTTTACTTTGTTTAGCACTCGCTTTGTTGAGTTTTACGACACACGAGTGAGTAAAATAGTTTATCTCATATCCACTCCAGATACTTAACGAACATAATAGGCTTGCGAGGAGGCATTCGACAGACTAAGGCATCAAGGCCTTCAAGACGGCGTGATGGACATTGTCTTCGCCTGGGACGCCTCCGGCGATCCAACATCCAACGGATCTGGGTATGAATTGTTGCTTGCACAAGAAGACTCGGCCTATCTAATGTATTCTCCCACAGTGGTGGTGGACACTTTGATGATGGTTACCGGGGAGGGGGCCGCGGTGGTCGTGGAAATCGGGGTCGTGGCTCCCGTGGACGAGGAGGAGGTGGTGGTGGTGGTGGCGGCCGCTATGATGAAGACTTCGAGAGAAGAGACTACGGCCGTGACTATCGAGGAGGTGGGCGTGGTGGAGGAGGAGGAGGAGGTCGATACGGCGACGATTATTCAAGTGGGGGAGGGCGAGGCGGCTATGGAGGGGGAAGTTCACGAGGCGGCTATGGWGGGCCACCCCAATATGACGCGCCTCCTCCCCGTGCGCCTTTGCCTCCGCCTGGATATGGTGGTGGTGGATATGGAGGCCCCCNTCCTCCCTCAAATTCTATGCCACCATACGGTGGACCACAGTCTGCTCCAGCACCCGCACCTCTTGCTGCCAGCGTAAGTTTGCATCAGTCTCTAAGCTCTCGGCTTGTACTCACTCTGTTATAACATTAGTCGAGTGATGATCGCTTAGAACAAGCGCGGAAAGTCCAGCAACTGTTGGCCGCGTTAAAACAACCCACTGCACCCACCCCGGCAGCAGCGCCAATGACAGCTCCTACTTCCTCTGGACCGCCTCCTGCAAATTACTATTCTGCTCCCTCACATGCTCCCGCTCCGTATCCTGTAGCTCCTGTTGCCCCCGCAGCAGCAGCGCCGTTACCGCCAGTAGCTCCTCCTTACGCAGGTCCTTCAGTTCCACCGGCCAGTACAACACCTCAACCAATGGCTGCTCCATCGCTGAGCGGGTTACCCCCCAATCTGATGGCCCTTCTTCAGTCTGCCCAGCAACAAACAGGAACGGTACCTGCAGGCTTTGGTATGCCTCCACCATCCATGATGGCCACTCCTCCCCCCGGCGCTCCTGCYGCAGGAGCCCCTGGAGGTTCGCCCGGAAACAACTACCAGCAACTCATGGCCTATATCGTGAGTCGTCTCCTCTAACAATATCTATTCGTACACCTGACTAATTCTTTCACATTCAGCAACGGACAGGTTCGGCCCAAAAATAGAGTTACGTTCGATAGGTTTACATAGTCTAGGCACCGTCGTTCGACTGAGTGTATTTGTACGCATGGTCTTTATTACTTCGTAGTGTCTCGTAGTACCATACATACATGTTGTCACTGCTACGAGATCTCCGTTCTCGTCTAAAAATTCTCATAAGTAAATGGTCCTATGTAGTATCCTTATCGGTAGATCATATGCTCGTTTGTGATGATTTAGTATCGCATAGCTGTAGCTCTATGTTGTACTTATACCTAGGCGTGGAGGTGGAGGCCATGTCTCTGCCTCTCACAAAAGAATAAACGGGACGTGTAGGTGTCATTAGTGTATCTGGAGTAGGTCATTGGTGAGTGTGATTATTGACTCAGGTTTGGGCAGCTAATCCAAGGTCGACGATTTTGTTTAGGTATCTCCTGCTTCCTCAAGGCAGTGGTGCCATCCAGAGAATTTTCGAATGTCGGAGGGAATGTATAATAGCTTTTCATACATCCACATGTACCTATGTATAAACTTTTACTAATACATCTACCTTATTATCTCCGCCTCGACAACATTCCCAAGACATTACTTATTACATTGTGGATAAGGAAAGTATGCTGCCAATGGCATTGTTCCAAGGTCGAACACCACTAGAGCTCGCCATGAATTTTTGAACTGCATGTCTGTGGAGTCTGGATGCTCTTCTAAAGAATAGTCTTCTAGTATCTTTCCAATAGAGTGACAATTTTCAGCACCTTAGACTAATATAAAAATAATACGACAAAGTTATGCTTGCCCAAGTTACCGTAAGGAGAACCTATACATAGCAAGGTAAGTACTGTCCCACCTGGACACTCATGATGAATATGCTACATTGCGGTCACGCTACGGTGTCTTTCTGTTGACTTCAAAAAGAAACCTATGAGATATTTTGCAGCCTTACGTTTACAGCTACGAATTGACGTGCTGTTCCTACTGGTCAATGAGTATAGTCAAAACCTCATTTCCAAGATAACACATTGTCGAAGCCATTAAGATTCTTCAAGATAGTAGCTGTGTTCTTACCAGTAGTATCAGAGAGTGTTGAAATCAATACGATACGGGACACTTGAAGCCCTCAACCGAGGGAATTTTGCGGAAGCCAGCTCCTCCAGCCATTCGTTGACTTCTGGCAGATACTCTCTCATATCCTCGCCGTCACAAAAANTAAGGAACTGCAGTCGGATAACTACATTCTCCAGATGGAATTCATCGCTGGAAAGGAACTCGTCGAGTTCATCATCCCATGCCCCCTCTTGAAGCTGGCCTTCTATCTCTGTAAAGATGTCTTCAAAAATGTCTTCCATCGCCGTCGCGGGTTGTACCAGTATATCAATGAGGTATTCGATTTGAATTGACCGTAATTTGGATTCCCGTTTTGAAAACAAAGTAGAAAGGAATCCCGTCATCCATTGCCTCGCGTGTGGGAACAGGATGCATCCTGAGAGTGAGAGTCTTTCAAGATTGGGCATGGCGTCGAGGCGGATCAAATCCCTTGCTAGACCTGCGCGGGATTATTGAGACCAAGGTGAGACTAAAAAGGTTCAAGCAGCACGTACTGTCTATAAAATGGGCGTATCCGGCATCGCTGACATGAATAGAGAGGACCTTCATACTGGGTGCAACGATTGGGAAAATCTGCTCTATGTTTGTGACAGCAACACGCCAAATCCAGCGGCAAGAAATTTCCTGAACCACAGTCAGATCCACCAGGGAATTCGCGGAGAGGTCGAAATCCTCTCTGTTGTCTATGATAAGTTGGTTAGGTCTAACACCGGGGCCCGACCAATTCGATGGTCCGCACAAACCACTGAAGTGGTAGCCACCTCTTTGCGAAAATTAGCGGAGGTGATATGCAAGCGTTCGACAGAAGGGAAATGACTCAGAAAGCGTGTGTATTGTGTGGAATCAGAAAAGAATGGCCAAAACAGGTTTAAGTCCTTCACTTGTATGCGCAACAGAAATTCTTTGACATGAGCAGAGAGTGGTGCCCAGTCCAAGGACGAGAGCGACAGTTTATCCAGCTTTCCGATGGCCTGGAAAAAGGCTGGGACAAGGCTATTGGCATATGGCGCGGGGGGCTCTGATTTGACGACGCCGAACTCGAGGCAACGCACATGTCGTACTAGATGAAGATGAGTGTTGAAGAAGGCCACTTTATTTTCCAGCCGGAATTTTGTGCGAAGCGGATCGGAGGGAAAGGACAACTGTCGAAATAGCAGGCACGCGCGGGGACAGATATTGCTCGAAACGCAATGCTGCACTCTCTGAGAGCATCCCTGCTGTCAATGAGATATTGGACGATTAAATCGATGAGTTCTTGCGCAAGCATCCCTGTTGATTTTACATGGATCGAAAGAAAGCATACTGTGAGCGTTGACAACGTACCGTCAAGAAACGTTCTCGTCCCAAGTCCTGAGATGGTGGTGGCCAAGTGCCAATGTTAAACACCGTTGACTCCGAGTGGCTTGTGTGGATGTCACCCTGACTATACATAATGAGTGATGTACTGGTGAGAACGAAAGCATGATTCAATTTGTGACAAAGACAAGCAACCTGTTCATCAAAACAGTCTTAGAATCCTTAGAATACCAAGAAAGCATGATGAATGGCGGGATTGTTCAAAAGTCGACACAAGGCAAATCTTGGCCGTTAGTGTCGGTTGGGGTCAATACCGGAGATAGAACTTATCAGTGAGAGTTGAAATGAGAGGTCAGCCACAATTCCTATCTTCCATCCCGCGCAGCTCTAGCCTCTAACTCTCCATAGCGAGAATAACGGGGCTGTATTTTGTACCTCAACCGCACTATCCTCAAGAATGATAGATACCGATGGCTTTTGTTTTCTCGCCATTTTGACTTATGGAATACCATTTTGTCCCCGATGACTGTATTATATAGTCTTAGCGGATGCATAGGCTCGAAACCAGCAACCCTCGGAAGTATGGTATATGGGAGAAATATTTTACCTTGTAGCTATTCCATCTCCACCCTCCCTTCACTGGAACTAGCTACTTGGTAGACTGACCCGGCGAGCCTAGCGGACGCAGTAAACTGACGCCACACAATTGGTGTTGTAAAACATACTAATTCGTTAACTTGAGCTTCAGCTTCAACTACAACAAGCTACTAATCTACTCTACGTACAAACAACATATCCGGGAGGTCATACTAGTATATACAAAGATTTTAAACCCAAAAGGGAAAGGGAAAGGAAAGACAGAGCGATGAACCACTGAGGGAACGTCCATGGAGGGGGCCTTGAGCAGTACGCTTATATGATGATGCAGTTATGAGTCGTACAGTACGTTGATGAATGATGATGCGTGATATCCAAGTCCATGAAGAATGCCAGGAGGAATGATACATACACAAATGTCCCAAGAGCTGGTAAATGGATGGATGGATAAGGTGGAGTGAGGATGCGCGCGGAGTGAAGTCTATGAAGGGGTGGGGGTGTATGTACAATTGTCATGGATTGGATGGAACAGCCCACCGCCATCGGTTGTGCGCAGACTCGACAATGAGAATCCACACGTGCTGCCAATGGCACCGGAGAGAGGAGATCGAGGGTCAACAGCTAAAGCTGCATCGAACCTCTCTTCCTCTGATAAGGAAGGGAGGATGAAGCCTAAAGTATAGATATCATGAGGAGAATAAAGATAGCCGACAATTGAGGGGACTCGAGAGACTCGATCGGCGTTATTATCATACGTACTGCAAGCACGAAATCTAGCCGTTAGCCTCATGTTCCTTATATGAAACAGGAAATTGGGGTACTCACATAAACTTTGTATCCCCTCTGCGCCGTCGCGTACGATTTAGGGCCGTTCTGGTACAATGGTGTGAAGCTCTGGTAGGAACCCGGAGGCGGTGACACGAGTGGTGAAGGCGGCGGCGAGTGTATGATTGCAGCGTATCTTTGCTTCGGGTGTTTGGACAGTTTCCTACTAGAACGTGTGGAAGAATGTCTCGAAGGCTGTTTAATCATGAACAGCTGCGGTGGAGGAGCAACCGGTGCTGGCTGGTAGATGATTGGCGGCGGTGGTGCAGGACTTGTCGCTGGAGGTGGTGGCTGCATCTGCATGGAGGGAGTCGGTGCGACGATGGTGGGYATAGGACCTGGATAGGTGGCATACTGCATCGGAAAGTGCTGTTGTGGTGGTGGCGGCGGAGGGGGAATAGCACCAGCCGACAGTGGATGGATCTGGTGCATTGCCTGGGTTGGTGGTCCCGACTGATAGTACGGATAGGGCATTTGACCGTGAGCCTCTTTAACTGTGACTATACTATCAGAGCTGTCCGTTCTCGAAGGTACTGGACGTCTGAAACGATGGGCATTTGCCTGCGTATTGTCTACCCAGCGAGAGATCCTTTCCTGGGTCTCGATGTGACGCTGATAAGCCTCGGGCGAATAATCGTATTCAGACATGATAACCACGAGAGTTGGAGCGGAAAATACAGAAAGAACAAGAGAAAGGGAAATGGGAAGGTATTGGTGGCAGATGTCTAAATAGAGCTTATATATACAGCTCGTCAGAACTCGGTTGCATCTTGCGGTAACTTCGCCTGAACTCGGCACTCCCATGGTGATCGCCGGTTACCTAACCCCCTGCCTCATTTCTTTTGTCCATAAACGGCTGTACACTCCCCGCGGGGCCTTTCCTCCACTCAATTGTCCATGCGAGGTTCGCTTCTGTTCCATCTTGCTTCTTATCCTTATAATTGAGGAAATAGA
Source organism: Chondrostereum purpureum (assembly GCA_004354395.1). NCBI lineage: Eukaryota > Fungi > Basidiomycota > Agaricomycetes > Agaricales > Cyphellaceae > Chondrostereum > Chondrostereum purpureum. Next base: position 24,635 of record LBLO01000285.1, on the reverse strand, counting down.
CACCTACGGATTTGAGCTATTGCCATATACAACTACCCATCGTTCTAATCAAAGCGTGGGCAGTACTTGATCGGTCTACAGCTCCGTCTTTGCCTCATTGCAGAGTCAACTAAACAAGTCTGTGTCACCACCCACACTGCCGGAGTCAACAAGACTCGCCAGCGAAATGTTTGGCCACACAGTCATCGCCCCTCCNTGCGGGACATACATACAAGGAAAGTCGTATTATAATATAGAATGCCACAATGACCAGGACCTCGACCATCTCTTGCTCTCTGTTTCCATCCGGGAAGGCGCCATGTCAATCTCTTGCCATGAGATCTTTAGGCGAAGACGCCGTGCGCGAACGTAACTCCTCCAACCTCGGGAAAGACAATGTCTATTGCACACTCCCCATGCTGCAGCATGACGTTCTCAGATGACGCCCAATTGACCCTGAGAGAAACGGCTACTCTTCTCTACTCTCTTTTCCCTTCTAAAGACTGAAGTAACCAACACCTGAACGCGATCACACGACAGAAGTCTCAGCCTATTCAACGCAAAGATGGTAGGAGAATACTGACTTCTCCCGCGGACGATAAACAGATGGGAGCTTGATCTTTGGAGCTTTGGATAAGTTTTATTCTTTTCAGGGTCATTTATTTTCATCTATGGCCCGTCTGTCAACTCACGAGGGATAAACAAGACCGCGTCCCATGCCGCGTCGAACGAGCAATTCCGTCAGAAGAGAAGAGGAGGGAAATGCCTGGTTTAGGACGTACGAGGAGCAACCTCGAGGCAAACACCGAGTGCCTTTTTCTAGTCTATTCGACGGGGACGTTGATGAGATTCTTGTGCTTAGCTTGGGGATTCCCGTTACCGCAGATTCCAACATCATTTCGGCCGTAAGAACTTTGTGGATGGGACACAATGACGCCACAGTTGGTCATTGCACTGATTTTTTAATCTATGAGTTGGTATATTGCGGTATCTAATTAGCAGTGGATCATGGGAAGATCGTGGGAAGACCATTCAAGTGCTCAGTCATGAGCGAACTCGACGAGAGTCGATCGGTCCCGTGGCGCTCTCGCGGCAATTGTTCAAAGCTCCGAATCTACGACATTCGTTAGGTTATCGCAAGGTACTTCTTCACTCAAGGAACTATCCATGCAGGGGGGGCTATGCCACCACGAAATTACCATCCGTCTATGAACTACTGAATCTGTACAGCTTCGACTCGAAGTTCGTCATTAACTTCTTCAGTTTGTAAATGATTGTTAGGGCATTGAATACCCTTCGTGTGGGGAAAGGATCGTATTCAAAAAGTTTCCTGCGAGTTACACTAATGATGTAGGAATCAGGATCCGTCCCGCCAAACGCCTTACACATCGCAGATTTCTTAATCTCCTGTGACTATATTGTCTCCGCAAGTCTTGAGGTGCATGTTCATTCACTAAGAATCCACCTCGCATATTCTGGCTCTCCGCAAAGTGCATATTTCAGCAACCCATCTCATCCTTAGCCTCCAGTGGGGCACGTCGGCCCAATTTTGGGGGTATTTCTCATTCGCACAATTCAAGGCTTTCGCCGATCTACCCCGCATAAAACGCATGGAGGTAGTGGGGATCATCCACATTCAATCCTAGGTGCTCGAAAACGGTACTTAATAGTGAGATATGCACGTTATGGGTCCTTACCCACCGATGTGGCGTAACATGCACCACCGTTTACTCCACTCTGAGGAATACATATTAATTTATATAGGTAACATATGCAGCTGTATACTGTATACATATGCGGAATGACCTCAAAGATACGCAAATTAAAATCCCAACATGTTGGAGAAGTTTGTGGAATTGGTGAAATGTTTCCTAGGGGGAACAATTAATGTATGGTGTCCTTGTTACGGTCATCATGCTTTTACCTATGTACATTGTATATCATCGTTCCATTTTACTATTCAGGAAGTCACCTCCATATTTGTCTAATCGTTTCACCACATTGTGGGGACAAGCTTTGCATCATGGTGAATGACACCACTCCTATACAGTATCGCATGTGCGCACTGAATGTCGAACAGATGCATCATATTAATAGTACACGTCGTTCAGACTTTCAGGTAGATAACGGGCTGTCTGTACCTACCACAGCGAGAGTTTGGCGTCAGTAAACCTGGTAAGAGACTAGGTAAGGCGTATTCGCCTTCGATAGATATGCAATATTGAATCTGATACGATAACCAGGGCTGTTTCTTGAGTATAAGCGTATGTTCTAGTATGCCGGTCGGTGGGAGAGCCGGCTTGTAGGTTTTTTGTGTGAGGAGGTCTTGAATGGTGTTGTAGTAGAGATAAGGTAGCTGGTGGTCGTCAAAGTCTGTCAAATCAATATAATCCGAGAATTAATGGAGTATAAGCTTGAAGTGCCACTTAGATTTTGAGGAAGTGGCGGGGGACCGGGGCAAGTTGCCTTACGCTTTTACCACCGTACGGTACATTCGGTCAACCTATCCGGGCTACCCGAAAATTCCCTTAAAACTCCCATACCGTCAGCAGCAGTCAGTCTGTCGACGAAGAAAACGATCCCCTGATGCGACAATGGTCCCTGGCTTCTTCTCGTTGGCCAAAAACCACTTCTACCGTCCGATGTTTACACCGACAAACTCGAACATACACTCCTCCAGCTCTTGCCCATAAAATAGACACCCAACATGCTCATGAACCACCACCGCCATCACCACGTCCTTCAGTCTTCACAACTACTCATTCTGTTTCGCAACGACCCGACCCATTCGATTTGCTGACCCCCGAACTGTCCCTGCTCCGTTCCAGCTTATTAAACCTGCTTGGGTCAGCTCATCCAGGCCTCACAGATCTCGCGAAAAAGTGCTATTTCTTACATCCATCACAGCAATTACGACCTCTAGTTGCACTCTTGTTCTCACGCGCGACGAACGGGCTTGGCCAGGAATGGACAGCACGTCGGTGGAAAGCAGACTGTGAACAAATAGCAGAAGCAGCAGAAGACTTGGATGACGGCCCTTTGACGCGTGCAGGGACATTGCTAGATCGAAATCCCAACATGCCAGATGACGCTGCCAGCTTTGAAGACGTGTTCAGACTCTCTAATCCCACACAACCCCAACCAATCCCACCAGTACCATTAGGATATGAGCCATTGGATGGTGGTCTACTTCCCACGCAATTACGGCTAGCCCAGATCGTGGAAATGATTCATATTGCTTCTATGTTGCACGGTGAAGTCTCTGACTGTGTGTCGAATCCTTTTTTGCCCAACAAATTGGCTGTTCTGGGAGGGGATTTTCTTCTCGGACGCGCTTCCTGCGCGTTGTCGAGACTGGGGCAGAGTGAGGTCGTTGAATTGGTCGCGAGTGTGATTTCGAATATAGTGGAGGGGAGTGTCTTGAAGAAGGATACGCTCGAGGGCATCTCGTTGAAGGATGCTTGGGAACACTACATGCGCCAGACCTACTTGGCCACGGCATCATTAATGGCCAAGGGTGCCAGGGCAGCAGTTACCCTCGGGGGATCGTTGGAAGGGGAGATTTGGAACGAGTTGGCGTACGTGTATGGAAGGCATCTTGGAATTGCATTCCAGGTGAGTGGTGATGATACCTTTTGACTTCCTCTGAATGCGTCGGTTGCAGCTCGTGGAAGACACGATAGATCACAAAACTGGAGCCACGAAACTAGGTTTCGTCACATCTCCGCTCCTTTTTGCTTGGGATGAACACCCGGAGCTGGGTGATGCAATTCATAGAGGACTGTCAGAATCAGGGGACGAAGAGATGGTATGTTTATTTGATTTTCACCTTCGCCTCCCAGAGTAAGGCTCTGCTATCCAGCACTGTTCAAGTGCGAATACGTGTCCGAACTCGAAAAAMCTATGCCTCCCCCAGTTTTTCAGATCCGCAATGATCTACGTGTTTTCTGACCGTTCCCCTTTTGACAGGTAAGGGACTGCATCCAACGGTCTAGCTCTCTCGAACGCACTATAGACCTTGCTCGTATCCACGCTTCAAAGGCACGAGAGACACTTAGATTACTACCGGACAGTGATTCGCGATACGCTTTGGATGTCCTATGTGACCGTGTAGTACAACGGACTTGGTAGATAGACGTTTCATTCGTTTCATTCCCTTACTTTATCATCATCTTGTAGTTACAGAGTGAGGTGTCGTCTGCTTGATTTCTGTATTCTTATTCCGTACTTTGCATATCCATACACTTTGCTCCGCTTTCATATTTCCGATTGGCGGAGTGAATGAGGTCGCGTGACCGCGACAACTCTTGTCTCTCTACTCCCACCATGCTGGATTTATCTACACTCCATACAACGCTTATGCAAATACTGCATATACCGTATATCCATACTGCTATCTTACTCTCACCTGCTGGGGACTTGATTTCATATGCTTCCGAGCCCATGCGACCGAAGGACCATATCAGGACGGTGGTTGGATTGGCCGGAGAAGTGTGGGCAGAGACCAGGAAGAAAGGCGTGGGAATGGTTGACAGTGACGAGGTAAGCTTCAGAATATTTGTAACTAATGTTGATTGAAAGACCTAAGGACGATCCGTAGATGGGTAGGATCATCGTCTTACCGGTGGACGATTTCGTTCCTCCTCCAGGACGGAGTGGAGAGGAGGATATCTACCCTGAAGACTATCAACCCCTGATGCTCCTCGCTTTAAATGGGTCTGATAAAATCAGTTGGGATGAATTGAAAGTCGATGTACGCCTAACATTAGCCAATTCAGTACGGTCAACTCACGATTTAAATTTATAGGGAAAAGCGTTAGCAACACATCTGGCCAAGCCCTTCAGCAAATTCCGTCAGCATCTTGCTGTCGCTAGACCTCCACCACCTCCGACTCCTGCTTCTGGTAGTATCGCCAGACCGTTAAGCTTAGCAACATGAACTACACCCTTATACCTGACTGGGAGAACGATTCCGAGGCTGAGTGTTTCAATTTAAATATTGTATTTTATTAATTCTATGCCGCCCTGATTGTAGATATACTCTTGTGTGCTTCTCTATGATATTTCCTTCCTATACAATAAGTTCCAAACACAGAACACTGGCTTGTAGACAAGCTTTGATCAGAAATATTGCATGTATTCCAGGGTCGGCTTTCCTCTAACATGGGCGCTGAGGGAGATGTGGGATATCGAAATTCGAGAGCGATAGCCTGTTTCACCTCCGGAAACCAACACTCCCACGGGTATTTTACTGCTGTCCAAGCTAATATCCTTTGTGAAGTCATGAATGGTCTCCAAATAATACCTCATCAGCAGATACGAGACAGAAGTTTCGTAAATGTCTCCGCTTAAGGACATGGAGTTGATTGTGGTCTCCAAAAAATCCCTCACCACCACGCGCCAATCACTGGATGCGCGATTTTCTGGAGACCAATTCGGCGAAAGCGTATAAAAGGGCCTATGCGTAGAGTGAAAACACCAGAAACCAAACTCCTCTCAAAAAAGACACCAATCGTATCCAAACATAACAATGGTGCGTCGTCTCCCTAAGTATTTCCCATGCTACAGTCTAATATTTGAAGACACAGATTGCCTCTGAGACCTCTTCCGTTATGATTAATAACGCTTGCGCGTGCGGGAACGCCGAATGCACTGATGACAGGTATGTTTCTTATCATCTCCTCCTTCGATTATGTCCTTGATTCTGAATCCAATGTACGCCACAGCTGCACTTGCAAAGTGGGAGAGTGCTGCAACTGCAAGGCCGGCGAGTGCAAGTGCTGCAACTGCACCTCCGGAGAGTGCAAGTGTTAAGAGWGGAARGAAACAGACAAGCAGAGAGGGGGGAGCTCGAGAAAAAYTTGCAGTCGATCAAGGTTGAGGCATATCTTCCGATAGCAGGTTGATCTTTTGTTAGRATASAWAWRWARWTTTGAWTCWTCTACCCTTCGTCCCGAGACAGCCTCATTCAATCGGTATCGTATTCAGCTCGTATGTACGCTTCTCCCGTTTTCTTTCTGGCTTTGAGTAAATACAGTAACATTACTACTTGCCAGAAAATTGCAATGCAGAAAAAGAGCCGAAGTGTGTAAAGAGCGTTGTACGTTCTTGAAGCGGAGATATATGCTACGTAAATATAATTTCGGGTTACATACCTGTGCCAAACCTGCGATCGTTGTTTGTGATTAGGGCACCTGCTGGAGCTGTGGCGCTTCAATCCAGACCGATAAGGAGGTACTTAGCGGATCTGGCCTAATCTGGACAGGAATCGTTGATGGAGCGGGAGAATCGTCCGTTTTTCAAATTTCCTTCTGTTCAGTTATCCATGACGTTCATCTTCAGACGATTCTACTTGGTCGCACACTCTTGCACAGAAGCTCATTGTTATCTATTCAGTTTCTCATGAAATTACAGTAACATGGGACATTGCTGCATGATTTCACGTAGCTTCCCTCGCATTTGATTCGCACCCAAGTGTTCAAAGTGCGAAAGAAGCTCTCTTCTCTTCTGGATGGCCTTAAAATCTTTACCAATGCAGTAAATCTACGGATCACAATGGGTCGCACTGCACTCGGACTCGCACCCTACGAATGCGAACGCAGCCATTGGCAACCAATTGTACCAGCCAAGAATCCTTGAATGCATGTCCCGACACACCGATGATGAGGTGAAACAGCCGGTGTTGAAGATCTTCTATGCGATTTTCCTGGTTGTATATATAAACACTTGATAATTTCTCTAGTTTCTCCATCAACGTTTTTCTATCCTTTTTCTTTGTTATTCACTTTATCCGCATGGCTCTTCTCACTCTCACCGCAGTGCAAGGTGCTCTTCTCATTGCCGTTCTATACCTCCTCAGTCGGTTCGTGAGAGGTAATCGATCAGTTAAACTAGTTAGAGGACCTCCCAGTCCTTCATGGCTTATGGGTGCGTATCATCTGTTACGCACTCTGTTGATCATCTACTGACATTGTCGGATGCTAGGAAACAACGGTGTCATTCGTCGTCAGATGGACGTCAGTGAGCTCGAGACCAAGTGGTTCGCCGAGTATGGCAATGTTATGAGAGTTGGTGGGTGCTGGGGGTACGTTATCAATCCGTTTTTATCGTTCTTNAGCCCATCCTAACCTTCCTGTTTAGGAGCAAATACTCTACGTCTGCGATCCCAAGGCCCTCCAATATATTTATCAAACGTCGGGCTACTACTTCCCCAAGCCTAACGACGTGGTCCAGCTTCAGGAGCTGGTTCATGGACATGGTATTCTGTGGGCTAACACCAAGGAGATCCACACGCGTCAGCGCAAAGTCATGATGCCCGCTTTTTCTATGCCCCAACTCAAAGCTTTCCAGAAGTCTTTCCGTCAGTGGGGTCTCAAGGTACGGGGTTTCTCTGAACTTTGCGAGATGCAAAGATATTCATGCATGCGCTAGTTGGCTGGTAAATGGAATGAGGAATTGAGCAAGAACAACAACCAGGGCACTGTCATGAACATGTCCAGCTGGCTGTCAAAGATGACTTTAGACATTATCGGTGAAAGTAGGTGTATATTATCGCACCACTCCGCGTCTCACATGCCTGATATGTGTTGCCTGGAATTGCAGCTGCTTTCGATTATAAGTTCCATTCGTTGGATGAAGGTGAAAGTGAGTTAGCTGCCGCCATCAAGAAGCTGTTGTACGTGTTTTCAGCTCGCAAGGCATCCCTCCGGCTGACGCGACCTCATTATAGTGAGGGCGGTGCTCTGCCAGACGACAGGGAGGAGCTCTTCCGTTCGCTGTGGCGATTCATACCAGCYGCTTTGCTCAAGCCCGTCTTCTGGATTCCCTCAAAGGGTACCAAGGCGATTCGAGAGTTCGCTGAGGTGTCAGATTCATTGGGACGGAAGATTTTAGACGAAAAGACCGCCGCGGGCACYGAGGATACCGGCGAGAARGATGTTCTAAGTGTTCTWATTCGGTCAAACCTGGCTGAGGACCCCAAGAAGAAGCTAAGTGACGACGAAGTCATTGCCCAACTCACGTATGTCATCGTTCTTTTNCTCTRKATGGCGCATTGGCACTRACAYGRTYGWTTAGTACTYTRCTTTTCGCTGGACACGATACYACMGCMCAGACTATGACTTGGATGATTTGGGAACTMAGCAARAAYCAAGAATGGCAAAAGAAGACCAGGGATGAAATTATGATGCTCAAGGAGAGCAAGGGAGANNNTGATCTTACGCCTGGAGACTACGACTCGTTGGTCAATTTGAACGCTGTTATCAAGGTCAGTNTNCCACTTGATGCAGCGTTAACCGTCCAGCTCTCAAGGTTCTATATTCCAGGAAACCCTCCGATTCCACCCTATCATCCCTACGATTGTCCGTCAATCTGCTCGCGATGATGTCATTCCTCTCTCAGAYCCCATTACMCTRACSGAYGGACGGGTTGTTTCYGAACTCCCWGTRCCYAARGGAACAACGTTCGTTGCATRTGTTGGTCCTTACAACAGGTCGRTCCTCTTCTMAMYYCGTYCCTTGATAWTGTGCTAACTAASTTCTCCGGTAYCRYRTKMAGACTACGCAGTGTGTGGGGAGAWGACGCTGAWACRTGGAACCCACAAMGRTGGYTGCAGCCTATGCCCGGCAARCAARTYCCCCTTGGTGTRACTTCRAACYTGATGTCTTTCAGTARGTYATCTGTATSTGTACGTGCAAGCTACATATCGCTCATTRATTTTTCTATCACAGGCGCYGGYGTTAARGGTTGCATAGGGTGGCGYTTCGGGTATGTCGKWTTGTGTTATGGTCTTATGAATYTGCYTTAATGACCGTMCTTYYAGSATGATGGAGATACAAGCTGTTGTCACTGAACTCCTTGAACAGTTCGAATTCAGGGAACCAGATGGTGGTCTTGAAATTGTCCGGTTCTCTGCTGGGTTGATGATGCCGTTGGTGAAGAAGGAGATGCGCAAAGGCCCTCAAATGCCCCTTGTAGTTTCGCCTCTGAGAAAGGCTTAGTTGTCAATCATTTCTCGGTCAGTGGTCTGTTATTAGGAATTGTTTTATTATATGGACTCTAGTTGGAAACACTTACACTCGTTATAAGTATTTACATATACATCCCCTCGGACTTTCTCATTCCGTAAACTTATCTTGTCGGTTTCAATGGAACCACATGTAGAGCTATAGATCTTGGATTATGCTCCTTTGAACAACTCGCTCATCAGTTTGTGTGACCTGAATGTTGTTSACTTACACCTTCCRTCCTTGAGAGTCAATWTCTTTGCAGGGTGRCTTCTGGAGAACYACTACCTYAGCTTGTTGTTCGCCATGAYTCAAATACTATATCAAGGTRATRATTTTCTCCAACCAATACACCAAGAGTCGTCCCAAAATGGATAACAACGCCTTGGAATTACTACCTATATTTGGAATCCAAACGGAGCACGTGACAGTCAGACCCGCAATCTTCATCTTGAACCACGACCATGAAAACGCATTGAGCAGCCTCTGCTCTCCCAGAAACTCTACCATCTCATCAGTTTCAACCAAATGACGTTAGAATAATACGTCTCGTGCGGCCTTACAATTTTGTTTCATTTGCTTAGACTTTGGTGGCGCTGAGATGATTCTTGAAGATGAATATAGGACTTCCGCCCCAAAGTACCGTTCTTYGTACGTCCTCACACCGCTGGCTCTATTKGTCCGCGGCTCYCTAGTGTTCTGATATTGCTGTATCACCGTTGAGCCTTGTGTTATGGACTTCTATTGCCAGTGCACGAGTCTGGATCACTCTGGTGTCTTCTATGTCCAGGTGATGGATAGAATAATCTCACGGTATCCCTTCTTATTTAAGGCGAGCTTATCGTCGCATCTCTTCCTTCCACACCGATATCCCTTGCCTCATCGACATTGCCATGACCTCAGATCGCAACCCACGTCGCCGTAGCTCTCGCAAGAATGCAGCGTCGATGAGGCAAAGGCCTGGAATAGTCGTGACTCGTGAAATGGTAGGCCCTCCGCCAGATGATAGCGAGGCGCTTGCGCGGGCTATCAGTTGTATGAAAACCTGCGAGAATCTCTTCAAGGATTGGGCCTCTGAAACGGATCGGTACGTGTAGAAATATTTGAACAACAGATCCATTTATTTTGTTCGCAGTCTGTTTCAAAATACGGAATCTGAGACAACTATCAAAGCGCTGATTGAAGAGCTCCGCTGTGCTTCGAGAACAGTTTCACAACGCACTGCAACTCTAGTTCAAACCCATGTCAATGTCAGTAGTATGATGGCTGGTATTTTCCAGGCAGCGCAAGAAGGAGAAATGCTGCAACTTGACAACTCTTTTGACATCCTACTTAAATCGATCTACAACTTCATCGAAGATATCAGTACTGCGGTTTCACGTATGCAAGGGAATCTCGAATTGCTTGCAAAAGAGTTGGGGAGGCTTGCAGAAACTAAAAGTGCAATCTGGAACAGGGCCATTCCATTCCTCAAAGGCATATGTTCTGCAATTTTCAGGTTTATCTCAGAGTTTCTGGTGTCTCGAGGTTTAAGGAATCCCTCTATTCCTAACAACGGTCAGTTGGTCTTCCGGATGACAAGGAAGGGAAAATATTAACGACTGTTACAGACTGCGATCTTCTTGGGTATATAAGTGAAGTCATGCCCACGGAAATAGCGAAGGCTCTATCCTTGTTTGAGGATTTTACTGGGTACAAGAACATTGCAAACCTTCGAATGTATTCAAAAATGCATGATGCCCTCACAATATCTCGTCACGATGCTGCCGCGGAGATGGTTGCATGGCAGCTTCGGGTTATCCTGTATAGCATGATTCCCAACTGATGACGGATGCTGAGGATGGTGTGTGGCGTTTGCAATAATCTTATTAAGAATCTCATTCTAAGCTTCTTCAGATTGAAATCCATCTGGTAGCCATATGTACCTTTGTACGACTGCAATTGTGATATCTAGGCTTGAAGGAAAATGTGGCGTAGTTGTAACGTGTATAAAGAAAGAATTATTACTCATCAGAGCATTCCTTACCCTTACATGTCTTTGYCCACATAAATCCTACTTGACCAATGCAAATGTCACTTTTTCAAACGGTTAAGAATACGGAGGGCGAAATGCCAATAGCCGAGATTACTAGATAACTAGCCTCGTGCCCGACTTCTCCTTCCCATTTTACACAACAAACCACCATCAAGCACACGAGGATGTCTAGCAGCGAAGGATACTCGTCCACGGATGAGTCCAGCAATGGCGTAGCATTGAGAAGACGAAGGCTCACGTCGAACGACATTCGTCCTCCCGACATTCACGAGCGCAATGCACTGGAGCAGGCTGTGGTCGAGATGAAGGCATGTAAGGAAATATTTGTGGATTGGGATAACCAAATGCGGAGGTAAATCCAACCCTTTATTCTTGCCCTTTCTCTTCATCTGAAATGTTCCAAATAGCATCGCAATCCCATTAAGTTTTGGCTTGGGATTGGTGATCAAGCGCACGACAAAGAGCCTGGTCGAAGAAGCGGAATGTGCTCAGTCGGAAACGGAAGCACTCATTCGTGCACATCTTCACTACACTTCTCTTATGACCAATATTCTTCGTTCGACTGCCTCAGATCCTACTGGAACAGTCCAATTCACACCAGAGCTTTCAAAGACTATGGATAGGATGTTCCAGCGATCAGAACAGCTCGTGTACCGCGTCTCGACGATCAACGACAACCTATGCATTCTAGTCGATACATTCGAAGAGATAGAGCATAAGAGCGAAGCTATTGGGCTCTGGGACCTGATATGCATTTGGCTGAAGAGAGTCTGCAAATTCTTTGCGGCAGCATTTACAGCAGCATCGTGTGTAGCAGACAGGGCACGGAGCGATGCTCTGAACCTGCTAGCTAGTATGCTCCGTCAATATGCGGAATGTAAGTGGTTTTTATATTTTTTGTACAAGACATGTTAATCTAAGATGACATATATAGCTGACGATTATGATCCACATGAATTGCTCGAATTCTTCAGGGAAACCTTGCCCACTGAGATGACCATTGTCTCGAAGCGCCTCATCAACTACAAGTCTTGCATCGACGTCGCGAAGCTTCAGTTAGAACAAGACCAAGGCATCATCTTGAACATGTCCAAAGTCGACGCGTTGCGCGCCAGTTTGATGTGGAGAATTCGGCATACCGACATGCAACTTATACCCATACGGCCAGGTAAGTTACACTTTATTATTCTCATTGTTGTTCTCGTTCTCAAGACCTTTCATGTTACAATAGAGAACAGCAGTAGTTCGACGGATAGTTCATGAAGGCCATGTATCATTATGTACGTTCGTTTCTCTATATTATGTATGTTGGTGGGTTGTAGTACGCTAGTTAAATATGTACACTCGTTTACTTGTCTTATCTATTATCGTGCTTGGTCATGAAATTCGTGGATGGGGGTGTTCATGATTTGTTACGCCTGAAACAACTAAACCTGCGTTTCTTCTGCTTTCCGGCTTCTTGCGCTCGGTCAGCAGGCGATACCGGTAAACCAGTAACCATCTCCCATGTACCATGGCTTGCCTGTCTAAACCCATACAGAGCAAGATGACCCCGAAGGAAGTCAACCCTTCTGAGGGTGCGCTGACCACCCATCTTAACTCGCCACGCCATCGCTTCCTTAATTGACTTCCTTTCCTCGTCGGAGAACTCTTCACAGATGTAATCTTGTTCTGTTGCTTCCTGGTGCAAGAAGTAGACAATCTGCGAAACCAAGTCCCAGTAGGTGATCCCACTGGCAGGGTCTGTTGCTGTGATTTCGATTTCCCAAGGAAGAAGGGGGCTGATTACGGAGATGTGGTTTATGGATGGGTCGGTGACGAGCTGGTACCACTGCGACATCGATATGTGCGGTTCGTATACAGTTGGTGTCGGCGACAATAGGTTCACGGTGAACGCTGTGTTGGGGTATGCTATTTGTGGATGGAGCTGATATCCCGTGGCTGAAGCAGGACTCTGGGTTAATTGAGGATGACAGGCGACAGAGGGAGGTACATACGAGGCGCACGATCATGGTGAACTTTCGCAGTCTGGTGTGCCACAAAGTCTGGTCTCCATGTGTTCGGTCGTCGCGTTCCTTTTTCGGTCGCCCTGGGGGNTGGCGGAGGAGGACTCGTGAGAGGAAGGGGTGTCTGTGCCCATATAGGAGGTATGGATGGGGCACAAGTGTGTTGCTGCGGTCCGAAATACGCTTGTTGTGGAGGGGCATACGTAGGGGGTGGTGTTGGCAGCCTAGGTTGCCACCATTCGTCCTCCTTCGGTGGAACCACATCCATCCACTGACCATTGGCAGGTGCAGAACGAGGGCAAAAAGTCGAGTCGCCGAGAGTGAGTCCTGGCATCGTTTGGTATTGGCACTGATGTGGTTGGGCTTGTGGTACATTATCGTCCAGCCAGATTGGAGGGTCTTGGTGCGCATATGGAANGTCTTGGTCTCTGCATGTGTAGTTAGGTTGCCACGCAAATTGTCGTTCTCGAGCATAAGGGCTATTGGGGTCAGTTCCTGCCCATCCTCTACGCCAATCGTTGCCTCGGGGCCAGTCATTGTTGGGACATTTATTGTTATATGGGGGATCGCGCCTCGCATCGTAGTTCCTGAAGAGATACGGTGAAGGATAGAGCGCCGGATAAAGTTGTTGATGAGCAGGGTATGCCCAGGATGCCCTTGTAGTTGAAGATGGCATAGTTAGCCTCAAAGATGAAGAATACGGAAGTAATCAAGAGACCTACGAGTTCCAAGGGTTCGGATCAGGTCCAAAGTAAGCCATGACGCGTCGTGTAAAGGGGAAGAAAAGGTGTTGGTTGAATCATAACATTCGACGCGCTTTAATACCAGGAATGTGGAATAAAACAGTTGTCAACGTGCTAACAGTCTCAAAAGACAGCGCTCTCGTTTTACATAGAGACCCAGTAGAAAACAAAGCACTTGCATTACGACCGAACAGAAACAATACTTACAGTCAGAGCACAACGACAACGAGGGTGCATCGCCACCGCCACTTATTCTTTCAGGTTAAAATTCCGCTGAAAGTACAATGGCATTGAATCGTTAAGCAACGTACTTATATGGCTTGCGTCGTTGTCGTCAAGTAAATGGATCACAACGTACTACTAGGTGTAAAATATTTCTATTGTTCCACTGACGTTGCATCACAGAGAGTTAAGCCTTCTCTTTCTAGCCCAGCCCAAGTAGGGGAATTCAACCTAGGTCCCCATGCCCTTATCGCATTGACCTTTGCAGCTTTCCTTGCAGACGCCTCAGTTGTCCCGATACCCTCACCACTTACGTCGGAATCAACGTTTACTGTGGCTTTCCATTCTGTGTTACTTATCCGCGTAGCTATAATTTCAGGATGCCTTAGTATCCCCATGTAATTCAAAACAATGTCATAGATTTCCGATTCGGAGAATTTGCGGTTTTCTGGAGGTTCGTCTAGAAGTAGCACATCAGGAACCTACAGGGTGATATAATTTTAGTTGCTGATTTTTGGGTTGTACGAAATAATTACCTGAACCCCTAGGTCTTTCAGTCTTTTCAATCCTTCATGTCCCAGGTTCCACCGGGAACGGGCATGCGTTTCTCCTGTAGCCAACGCAAGTGCTTTGTCTTCGATATAGAGCACAGACGTCCATTCTAGTTCCGGGAATTCTCTAGACTCTGGAGTCTCTTTGAGCGAAATCGTTGTCACGAAAGGGATACGTTTGCCCTTGAATGCACTCCCAACTGCAACTGAGAGCGCACTAAGGGGATGTAGCGTCATTGGTTCCTTGGATGTCTAGATGTAATCAGCGCTGCAATTCCTTTTAGTAATACACTGCTCATACCTTGACTTGCAAACAGAGCGCCTCCATCTTTGGGATCGCTTCAATTGCCGCATTTTTGTGGGCTATTGACGAAATAGCGCCAGAACCCTTGCCAATAGGTGTTCCGTCGACCTCTAAAGTGACAACGTATTCGCAAGGAGACAATTCTTGATTTGTCGACAGTGTTTCCACTGTATTGAAAGTGGTTGTACGCTTGATGGTCTTGCCGGCACGCATAGCCAGGTCATTCAACAAAACCAAGGGGTTCTTTGGGAGGTCCGACGAGGTTGCATGAGAAGGTACCTCAGAAAGAGGTAGAGACTCAGGCAAAGAGGATGGTACAGGTTCCTCGAGAGTAGGTGGAGGCGACGGGCCACCATCAGTTAAAGTGTCAATATCCTCATGCTCGTGATTGGGTGGAGGCAAGATGGTATTTGTCGTACTGGAAATGGGAAGAGAATCGTAAGCCTCACGAATAGCTTTCCTTAACAAACGGCGGAGCCAATGCCGGACGGGTTTCAATCCTTTATCGAGGTATAGTCCACCAACATAAGCCTGAAAGAACACATTAAAGATATATCGGAACCACGTAAGTATTTAATGCCTACCTCGAAGAGAGCTCCTTTATGACGGAGGCAGACGTCAGCATCGGTCGCGGTAGAAGATGTACTGAAAGGGCAGTCACCTTGCGCTTTTACTGAAACAGCCAAGGACGCATGCTGTTCTCGCTGGGCCTTCATTTTGTCTGCAAGTTGAAATATCTTCGAACTAGGAACTTGATAAACATGGCATACTATACGACGGGAGAGTGACCTACTATTTCGCCAAGGCAGAGTTGCTCACGACCATGTTTTGCATTGTCTAGGATGCAGATTAACGAAGGTGGCTCAGTGCTGAATTGAAGAAAAACTCACCGAGGCNGTGCCGATACTGATGTTAGGATACATCGTAGTCACTGTCTCACGGAAAACAAGGGAAATAATGGCATCTCCAAGCCATTCATATCTCAAGTTATGTTCAATATACATGCATGGGTCTCATAAAGAAATGCGCACTTCTCGTTACTAGGCCGGGTATTACCATCATGCTTGGAGCTAGGATGAGTGAACACTATTTCTCTGATGGTTGGTGAGTGAATTGTTGGAAGCGGTGGAGAATGTCGGGTTTCAACAGTCTCAGCAAACAAGTCAGAAATTTGTTTTCTGGCAGCAGCATCTGGGGTACAGGGAATCACTACTTGATCGAGAGCCTCATCAAACGCTTTCTGCAGTCCTTCCTGGAAAGTGACAGGATGAAAAGCATCTCGAGGGTAAGGCCTGTCCCTGGATGAATTGGAATTGGAACTTATGTGACGAGTATGCAGGCTAAGAATGCGCGGGAATATATCTTTCCGGCAGAGCATAGACCAGTCGCACGTCCAAAGACAATATCAGTCGAGGGATGTATGTACCAAGATGATGGTAGCAGCGTTCCAAAAGACGTCTAACCCCAGGTCAGGTGCATCTTGCATTTTAACTCTCATCACGTCCTCCTTCTATACTTATCTGACTGATTGTACTCTTTGTTCTTGTGGGATCTTTCTGCCAACTCTACCAATCATGCTCCTACGGTTTTATCAGAAGGCCTCTGTCATGCCATAACATGAAGCTTCGCGAGGCGGTACGGTTTGTCCAGGAGTTATATGACGAGCATCACTGTTATTGTATCTCTCTTTCCTTTCCATTCCCATGCTGATAGAAGGACACTGGGTGCGTATAAGATTTCATCTCGGTTTTTGCTCGTACTGAAATCGGTGGGTAGATGCCACTTCCAAGTCTTCTCGTTACGAAGATCCATCAGCCAAAATATGGAGCGTGTATATTACAGAAGCTGAGAAATATGATCAAGCAATAGCTCAAAACTGGAAGCAGGATATGGATAGTATCCTCATATTTGTATGCCTTTTCTTTCTTATTGGATCGGTGTCTGATTTTTGACAGGCTGGCTTGTTCTCCGCAAGCGTGACGACTTTTATCATCGAGAGTTTCAAAGACCTAAAGCCCGAGCCCGAAAACATCTCTGTAAACGTCTTGTTGCAAATATCGCAACAGCTTGCCAGAATCTCGAACAGTACATCCGGTGTCATTTCTCCTCCCGTATCCCTCGACCAGGCATCTTTCCAGCCTACNACGTCCGCCTTGGTGTGCAATACCCTATGGTTCCTCAGTCTGGGGTTCAGTCTCACTTGCGCACTCTCTGCCACGCTCGTAGAACAATGGACGCGTAACTACCTTCAGGCCACAGAGAGTCGATCTACCCCACATCAACGCGCCAGAATATGCTCGTACCTTTACCAGGGTCTGACAAAATTCGGAATGCCTGCTGTCGTCGAAACGATGCCTCTCCTCCTTCATATCTCCCTCTTACTGTTCTTTGCGGGATTGTCCGAGTTCCTCCGGGACGTGAACCCCATTCTTCGATATCTAATTCTTTCCATCCTCCTCCTTTGCGGCTCCCTGTATCTTCTGACCACTTTCCTCCCGATAATTTATCACGACTGTCCTTATCGCACTCCTCTCTCTCCGCTGGCGTGGAAGATTCTACGTATATGTCGCTTATTGCGATACCAAAACGCAGAGGGGACGGCCACAGTGATTACAGGCCGAACAACTATGGCGGAAATACGCGAGCTGGAGGCCACAAAAGTCTCTCCCGAGAGAGACGACCGTGATCTCGATGCAATGTGCTGGACGATACGTGCTCTAAGGACAGATGTCGAGCTAGAACCTTTCTTGGAAGTGATACCCAGCGTGGTTGCGGGGTACGATTATAGCGCCAAGTTGCTACTCCATAAACTGCTGCATCACGGCGATATTACTGTACGACTAGGATACAGGGCTCCCAGGTTATTGTCTACTTGCAAGAGCGAGCTACACGGGAGATTAATGAGTGATGTAGCCCACTCAAGGGCAAGAACATGTTTGGCAACCATCTGGTCTTTGACAATGCTCAGTGTGACGGATTCCAATAGGACGCCCGCCTATTCCCACACTATCGATATGGAATCTCACGACTTGGGATTTGATGAAGAGACGTTGAAGCAGATACAAGAACTGGAGAAAGATCTCCCAGCTGTGAGAAACCACTCAGGTAAGTAGCTCTCCTTATCTTAGTTCGAACCCGCCTGACGTATCAAAATAATAGTATCCACTCAGGCAGTAGTGTCTAGATCTCTACTCGACATCTACCTTGACCACGTCTGGAAATTTGAGATTGAAATCTGCCAATTCCTCGAAAACGGGGATCCTCCTGTCACACGAGTAGCTCGTGTTGCGGCAATGAAGCCAGGATTCCTATCGTCTTGGCGTCTTTTCGGAAGGGTGGAAGAGGAATTAGAGAAACTACAAGGTTTCCTCAATAATATCTCTACACCGACATGGGAAGGCACATTTTCGCTCCAACCTTACCCCACTTTGAGCAATCTCGCCGATCTTCTAGACGAACTCATTTCTCTCACGCCGTTTGCGCCTGATGGTATAAGCTCAGAGGATTGGGCTCGAAGTGTATACGAACAGGTTATAGTTTTCAGGGTTCTTTTGAATCAAGCAGGATTCCGATTGGCGTTGGGATATATGACCTTTATGCTGAGAAGCCCCCCTTCTTCTCCCCCATACGAAGCGTCCAATACTTTCCGGAGGCTCTTCCTCAAGACACAGTTCGGCACACATCTCCCGCAGCCACTAGCGTTCCAAGAACAGCTGGTATCATGCTTGGATGAAGCCCTAGATGCCGATGAAAGGTTCCCTCCAAGTATAATCAATACGTTCCTGGCAATGGTGACGGCGTTAGATGGACGAGAATATGTGACGATGAGGGCAATGCATGTGATTGAGCGATATGTGAACGTGAAAGGAGGTAGCGGACCAGCAGAAGATGCTCTGCGGCTTCTGAAGTCTAAACTGAAAGGACTAAAGGATCCAGAGAAACAGACACTGGATCTGTTCAGCTCACATCTCTACTCGCATACGAAGATCATAGGGACCGGATGTGCTAGATTGGTGTTGTAAAGTAGTCTTTCCGAGTTGGCATTGAGTGCGTCCAGTTTATCTTATCGATATTTTTGCCTATACAGTATATTGTGATGTAGGTGGCGGGTTCGAGGCCTACACCAATAAAAGCTACCAATGGCATTGGCAAGAGTAGAAGTAAATTTATGGCACGTTGGAGACACTCTCCCACTCAGACCACATGCTGCCGTTCTACTCTCTGTCTGCATGCAATCCCGAGGCATCGACCNATGGCACAACGCGATAGGGACGAAACACCCTCTATGGGACATGTCAGACAGCTTTGAATACGCCGGATGGGACGTACGAGTTGCCTCATCCACTGGTAGACATCGGGACGTCGTGGGCTATTCCTGATATATCGGGTGTTGAGAATGCAGAGAAAGTGAGGTTGAATCGGATGTATTACAGGTTGGAGTTCGGTGCTATGATGCAGTTGAAGGGTATCATAGGATCGAGCCCCCAGAACATCCGGATTCAGATTCAGAGTCGGCTTCAGATACAGACTCGGATTAATAAGTAGTAGTAATAGTACCGCCTGCGGTCCCTTCAAAACGGGGAGGGTTCCAAAATACGTGGATATTTGCTCTAGTATACTGTTGCAATTGGAATTTGTAGGCGTTATCAATGGTATTCCTTGAGATAGGCTAAAAACTTGAGCATAGGAAAGAGAAGCTGCAATTATTACTTCTAAGATATCCAAAGGGATCATATAACATGATAAAACTTTCCCATGGCACTCCGCTGTGTCCTGGTGATCTTGCAGACTCCTTTCTGTCGCGGACTTCTCTCTTTGCCTTGAAAAATCGAGTAAGATAGTAAGTTTTCAAGAATAATCTTTCACCTATCATGTAGCTGTATAGATGTGCATTTTGTATTTTTAGTAGCGCCTCACTTTCTCAGCAGGGATCGACAAGGCCGACGCCATTGGCCATGGCATCAGGGGAAGCATCCAATCACATGCCGGAGCTTAGAAGCGCGGGGTAAACGCGGGGTACAAAACAAGGGACCGGCCTAAGTACTAACCGGTTTCTCTTTGCCCCTCATCCTCTTCCCCCACAAATCTAAGCTACTCTCCAGATGCTGCAAAGACTTACAGTCAAGGCAGCCCAGGCGCTAGGAATACCTGGGCCATCTAGGATACCTATGTCCGCGGATGATTGTCTTGTGAGTCTTCCCGCTACCCCAATGAATAAGAATAATTTTTAACTAGAGAAATGGATCCTAGGTCATCGATATCGACGTCCTCTTAGAGGATATTGGCGTCGATCTTTCATGGAAGAGCATCACCGACTACTGTAACCGTGTGGTCAAACCTGTATATGAAATTCTGAGAGACAATATGGAGAAACTATCGGCTCTTGAATATCCCTTCGATGAAGAGTATGAGTATGAGTCTGAGGTGAGTTTATTCTGCGTCGTATATGACATTATGGCGTCCTCATAATCCTTCCGCAGGACTTGGACTCTATGGTGGTGTTACCAATCGAACCGTTGGAATACGAAGCTGGGTGCTCATTAAAAGTCAACGGCCGCGGAGAGCATGTTAGAGGTGAACACTGGGACCCTATGTATCCCACCATGGAACGTCCCCCTGCAAACTGCTGTACTTCATCCCAGGTTTGTGACCTGTTTTGTATTCCAACGATCTCCTTCAGTTGTTAACCAATGTGTTTGCAGATCAACCACCCGCTAGTGATCAGTAACCCTCATCCATGCGTTCCTACGATTGTCGTCACGCCCTGTTTTCCCGAATCGCAGGAATGTGTATGTCGCGTGCCCTTGCAAGATAGTCGCTTTGATACCCAACTTACTGTTCCATCCTACCCCGCTCACAATCGTGTATTTCCTCCGATGYTGCCTAAGCAGCCCCTCCCCACTCCTGCAAAGAAATGGCGCTGGAAGGCTGGGCATTGGCAGGCTGTAGTTCCTGGATTAGACGAGCAGGAGAGGAAGGGACTGTATTCACGCACGTTGACTAGTAGGAGAAAATCGTCACGTTCTCGAATGCCTCGTTCTCGGAGCGTACCTCCTCCGAAAACTCGTTGAACTCACACTGCCATTTTNCTGCTGGAGATATCGCGTCTACCTCCCGTCCGAGTCCGCCGCCTGCCGTTGCCTCGCGTTAGAAACGCAACACATGCTCCTTTTAGCTCTTTCAGTATTTCGTGTGAGCGAGCCGTATCTACTATCGATTTTTATATAGTTGTCCTGTCATGTCTATACAACAAACTAGTGTCAATGAAAGAAGCTTAATCGACAATTATGAATTTACAGAGGAATTTTTGCCGACCGGAAAATGAACGGATGAAAAATCTATGACGGCATGCGGCTGCACGTGGCCGAAGCTTGGACGTGAATCCGCTTTGTGGCACTCTTGAGGGTTGTCCATTTACCACCACCGCCTACGTGGCGCTCCCACCCACCCAGGGTCTCTCGAACTATTTTCAGCAGCTGTATCTGCCAGACGTGTCTTTCGACATCTTTGACTCTCAGCATGAGCCTCAAGGCGCTTTTGTACGCCTATATTCTCGGAGGCATTACCTTCATTCCACTGTTACTTGGTCTGCTCATTTTCATCACCATCTATACATCTGTGCCCGTGGGGGACATCGATCCAGCAAAGAAGAATAGAGCTCAATTAGAAGGAACACGAGAAGGGGAGTTGGACGAGAAGAATGTTGCGGAGGAAGGGGCATCATCTCATGCCCGGAAGCAATCGAACTCGCAATTGGATGTCAATGACTTGCCAAAGTCCCGTAAAGGTTGGCTCACTATGCGTCGCACATTCGAAGAGTCTCAGTTCGATGGTGGTTACGTGACTCTTGTCCGATCCTTCCTGGACTCTCGCTCGAAGGATCCGAAGAGGTCACGGCCAAAGGATATGTGGTACGTGGTACTGAAGGGCAAAGTTCTCTATCTCTACGAGGACGAGGGTATGACAGAGTGCGAGGCTGCGATTGAGCTCGGTGGGCATGAGGTCATAATCTACCNAGAGGGACTCTTGGATGGAGAACTCTTTGCAAAGCGAAACTCGATCTGCCTACGGCCAAAGCGCTCGGCAGACGCTGCTATGCCCAGTGTAACAAAGGATATGAAGCTCGGTGATGATCCAGTCGTTGAAGCAGCCCTCGCAAATGGTAACTTGCCCTCTCCGAAGAAGGAAAAGTTGGATGAGATTGAGCAGGCTCGCGAGGCCGCACGAGAGGCAGCGTTCAATCAGGATACCCCCTGGTTTATCTTCGTCCGCTCTAACGTTGAAATGGAGGACTGGTACTTCTCTCTCGTCCATGCCTCCGACAACCCAGCTCAGACTCCTACTCTCGAACCCCTCCACCCCGTCTTCCAACCCGCAGATATGAACCACCTCGTGTCCACCCTCGACGAACAGCCAGACGTCATTCCCATGCGATGGCTCAACGCAATTCTAGGTCGTCTCTTCTACAGCTTCTACCGTTCGGACCATTTGGAATCCTTCATTATTGGCCGGCTGATGAAGAAGCTTTCAAAGGTCAAACGACCGACGTTCTTGCAGGACATCGTCGTTACGGAGTTCTCCGTGGGGAATAAGACACCAACGTTTAGCAAGCCCATGCTGAAAGAGCTCACCAAGGAAGGAGATGCTTCCATGGAGGTTCATATGCATTACAAAGGCGAGGTTCGGGCTACAATCGAGGCTACGGCTACCATTAGTATTGGCACGTTCAAGTCGTACACGGTCAAGCTTGTTCTTGCTGCCGTGTTGAAGGAGATGGAAGGAAACCTGTTGGTCCGTATCAAGCGTCCACCGAGCAACCGAATATGGTATGCGTTCACGCAGACGCCGAAGATGAACATCTCGGTGGAGCCCATTGTCAGCGACAGGCAAATCACCTGGGGCATGATCTTGAGCACTATTGAGGCTAGGCTTGTAGAAATTGTGTGTTTTTGTGTTCTATGCAATGTTGTTGATACAATACTGACTGTATTTGGTACATAGATCCAGGAGTCTGTGGTCATGCCTAATATGGATGATATTTCGTTCTTCGAGAGTGCTGGATTTGAACATCGGGGTGGGATATGGNCGGACTCTGCACGACATGTCAGGGCTCCTGTTTCGGGCGAGGTTCCCTCTGAGGAGGGACTTTCGACGGAGGTTGAAGCGAGCATTGAGACTTCGGATACTATTAATGCGGCGAGGGAAGCAGATTCGGACCAGGGGATACCTCCCGTCCAGCGCTCCCAGTCTGCTCAAGAGCCCGTTGCTTCATCATCATCATCACCCCCAGACCCACCAATTGTTCCCTCTTCATCGACATTCCCCCTTTCTACATCTAACGAGGACAAAGCGACGCGTCGGAAGACCTGGTTCTCTAGTATCCGGAGTGGCGATTTCGACGCGTTCTCGTCTTTATCCAATAACGAAGCAGAGGCCGAAGAAACACGGGGCCGACCCACCACCACCAGTCAAGTACAAGACACGGGTGTTGTGGCACCGCGCTCGGTGTCTAGACCAGGGAGCAATCTGGCGTCAGACAGTGATAGTGACAGCGAAGATTCATCACCTCCAACAACCAGCCATCTACATCCCACTCGATCGTCTTCACGGCATTCCTCTGCCCGGGGAAGTGATAGAGGAGACGATAATAATTCTACGGAACCTTCGACACCGTCGCGGTCGCGGTCGAGATCTGGGCATGAATCGAAAGCAAGCACGAGCCCGTCTTTCCTGACGACGTTGAAGATGCGTGCGGGGGATATCGATAAAGAGGCGTTGAGCAATACTGCGAAGGAGGCGATGCGGAAGTGGGGGGTTAATGTGAATTGGGGGAAGAATAGTAATAGCAATGATTCTTCGGCGGCGGCGGGGGAGATGCCTGATCATGGGGCGGTTGGCTCGTCCTCGTCCTCGTCCTCGAAGGATAGCAGTAACCAGACGATCGCGCAGCGGGCGAGGGCGAGTTATGCGGAGGTGAGGGCTGCTGTTGCGGAGAGGAAGAATAGGGATATGCAGGGAGGAGAGGAGTTCCCTGCCGGGAGGTCTTCACCGATAACGATCCCGGGCAAAGCCAGGGCAGGATCCATTTCCGACCCCGTCCTCGTCGATGATGAACCGTTGTAGCAGCGGTGAAGCCGATTCATGTGCAGCCGCAGGCGAAGACGATGTCGATTCCTGGKATCCATGCGAGCCACAAGGGGGAGGTGCAGTCGATGGGGTATATTGCGCCACAGCAGCCGCCGTCGCCGTCACCGATGAAGAACCCTGTGTATAGATTGTTCAAAACTTCGGACGCTGCGGCGAATCCTCCGGTTTCGTTGGTGAGTGCGGCAGAGTCGGTGAGTGGTAGTGGTGGTCCTGCTGTTGTTGCGAGACCGACGCCCCCGCCTCTGCCTCCACGGCGTACTGCTACTAATACGAGAACGACGTCGATATCGAATATTTCGAGGCCGCCGTTGGAAGCGACGAAGTTGTCGGATTCTTCTTCGCTGTCGGCAGAGGAGAGGCTGAAATCGATTGTGAACAAGGACGAGGAGAGTCGGAATTCGTTGGATCAGAGGCGGATGTCTGAGTCGCCTGAGTCGAGATTGCAGTCGATACCGAGCGCGGGTACGTTGCAAGCTTCGGCGTAAGACTTTTTTCGTTCGTTTSTTGGGTTTATTTGGGGACTGTCTCTCTCTTGCATCATTACTTAGTTTTAGTTGGATATCTCTCTGCTTAGCATTCTCGCATTCGTTTCTCCCTCTCACTCACTCAGCCCTCTCTCTATATACGGTGTACACTTACTTAC